>LOJH01011107.1:9530-26808 GCA_001685095.1 Ellobius talpinus
CTCTCTCTCTCTCTCTCTCTCTCTCTCTCTCTCTCTCTCCCCTCTCTCTGTTAACCTCTCTTTCCTGTGGACTATTTAAAATTGCGCACATCCACATCTATGCCCCAGAAACGGTTCACAAACCACCAATGAAACCACCTAAAGTTCCTTTGGCCTTTCTTAGGACACACTTCCATGCCTGGGGGCATGGTAGTGTGGAACACTTTTGTAAAAAAAAAAAAAGTAGGAGGGTGGCAGTAAAGATAGGGGCAGGAATACAAAGTCTCCCCAAGGCCCCCACATGGAGCCTCAGGTTACATCGCAGGTATTTTTTGCAGCAACAGTTTCAGAAAGGGCTCACCTCAGCCTTCCAAAGCCTCCAGCCTAGGCCATTTTGCTCAAAACACTCCAACTGCTGTCCTGTTGAGACTTACGCCCCTGGTGCACAATAAGCTTCACCCTGGGTCACTCTCCAGATTCGAGCACTCTAATACATGGTCTAATAAACAGGTAAAGTTGGTCTTTCTCCGAGCCTGGGAGGCCGAACCCAGGAGCTGAGGCTGCGGACTCGGGTGTTCTAGGAAGACTGCTACTATTGCTGGGATGTACTCACAGGGGAAACAAGGATTCCTGGACCTGCAGCCTCCCCAGGGATGCACCTGAGCCCTACTCCTGCACGTTTTGGAAGGAAAAAGGAATGGTGCCAGGGGATATAAAGAAAGATCAGGGTAGGGAGGGAAGCCACCCCAAGCTAACCACCCAGTTTTTGGACTGCATCTCCCATCAAAGTCCCTCTCCCAGCCTCTCTAGTGGCACCTGTGCTGTGGTCTTGGACCTCTGTTCCAGCTCCTGCGGGACACATCTGTATCCGGGATTTGCTCCTCGCTTGTGGGTGATAGTCAACTGCTCCTGGGACGGTTTCCAGAAGCTAAGCAGTGGTGGGGGCTGGGCCGACGGGTGGGGTCGCAGCGTCGTGACTGTGCCCGCCCAGCCACGCGGGGAGGCGCCCCGGGTAACAGCCCCAAAGGCCACACCCTCAGCCTGGCCTGGCCCCGCCCCCGCCCGTGCGCGCTGGCAGCCAGGGGAGGCGTGTGCTGCTCCTGCAGCCAGCTAGAGAGCGAGACTGGGATGGATACTGGAGAAGGAATCCAGGCTTAACAAGTGATCGCTGCTGTCTAGGATTTTGAGTCTTTTTCGGGGGAACCTTGACTTCCGTTCCCAGTCTAGGTCTGCTCTGCCGAACTCCAGAGAAGCCAGGAATCTCCGGGGTCTACCTTTGGGGCGTCCCTAATCCCCACCTCTGGGCTCCAGTAACGAGGACTCTGTGACACCCCCTACCCCGGCCAAGGCGACAGAACTTGTTCCGTGGATATTTGGAAGCCTCCACCTGCCAAATCCGAGTGATTTCTTGTACTGCGCCCCCACCCCCATGATCCTGCCCCTCCTCCAGCTGTTGCAGCTTGAGGGGAGAAAACAACTCACAGGGAATTTTTTTTCTCTGTTTTTTATTTTTCTCACTTGCTGGGAACGGTAAGTATGATACCTTTCTTATCTTTTCTCCACCCTACTCTTTTGGCTGTTGAGAAACTGTGGACATTTGAGGAATAAATAATATCGAGAATGTGACAGAAGGACATGAATGGAAGGCGGTTAAAAATAAACCAGGAGGTGGGAGAAGGGAGGTGCAGATGCAACGCGGCGCTCCAGGGGCAACCCAGGGGATGGGGCCGGTGCGCCCTGCTTAATATGCCTGAGCGGGAACCCGGGTCTGGAGGCCAGGGCGCAGTTAAAGATGTCGTTCCCCAATGAGGTGGGGGTTTAGATTCAGCATCGTTTTCGTTTTGTGTGATCCCAGCCTCACCGTTCCTCTCCTTTGCGAACAGCTGATGAGCGGGTCTGTATTGCTGACTCTCCCAACATTAGGATGGCATGTATTTTCAGTGTTTGAGCAGTCCACAGGGACTGGATAAATGGTGTGCGATGAAGTACGTGTTTCTCATGGTACTGGCTTTCCTGATTCTATCACCTTTTTAATTGTTAATTCTGTCTCCTTTCTGCCCTTCTCTCAGGTTTGGTTCAGGTACCACCCTAACACAGTTGCAGAAAATTAGCATCTAGAGAGGAAAACAGCCTTGCTGTTGTTGGATAAGAGAAGAGGGATGCTTTGGCTGGTGTTTGGGAGCATAGAGACAGGAATAGGTGCCTTGCAAAATCCTATTAGTTTAATGGTGTTTAGAAGAGAGGGGGAAAACCCCTGCAAAGGTCTCTTGCATAAAGTATGCTTGGTTATCCTAAGAAGGATACCTGGAGAAAGAGATTTTAAAGCAGTTGGGTTTGTTGGAAAAATGGTTGGGTGTGTTTATCCATTTTTCGTTCCTTCATTTCCTTCATTCTTTCCTTCCTTTCTTCCTTTTCTTTTACTTTCTTCCCTCCTACTCCCACTTTCCCCATCCTCCCTTCTTCTCTCCCTCACTTTCGTCTTTCTTTCCTTCTTTCTGTCTTTCTAGGATAGTGAGGTAACTAGAAGCCAATTAAAAGGAACACAGTTTGCTTTTTGAATGTAGAAGAGTGAGTTAGACAAACAGTAATTAACAACCCTAGATAAATAACAAATAAGGAAGCATTAGCTGTTGGGCAGAAAGAAGGCAGTTCCAGAGCTAGGAGAATGGGCGGTGTGCTGGAAGACCCTCTCATTCGAGATCTTTGAGGGGGTTGCTCGAGTAGGAGAGGCATCTGCACATTTGTAAATATATGGGCATGTCAGTTACTCAAGACTTACTCAAGTGATATCTATGCAAACTGTTTGTAGCTGTTGAGAAGTTGAACAAATTCTCGACTGTTTGGACTGTGCCCATCTTATGGGTGTTAGCTGACATGCCACAGTGAATGTAGCCCTAGAACAGTTTTATAAGTAAGGTCTTGGAGGCCTCTCCATGGTAAACACTTCTGAATGTAAGCTGGTGTGATGAATCAGACAGAGGAGAGGATATCACCTGGGACACCTTCTGAGGTGTGTTTTCTGAATTTTTTTTGGTCTAATCAAGGATTGTGTGTGTGTGTGTGTGTGTGTGATATGCCTCTGTTTGCCATTTCCCTGATTGTCATTTAAGTTATAGGACTGGCACCAACAGTAAGGAGCAGCAGGTGCTTAAGGGGAGGTTCCTGTTAATGGCCTCAGAAAGCCATTGCTGTCTTGCTGCCCAAGTGTTTCCAGTAATAGAAGCCAGAGGATGCCGTGAATTCTACCTGCTATCATCCTTTTCAATTCTTTGGGTCACTTTCTGTATTCTTAGAAGTCTTCTTGGAAGAAGCAAGAGGAGATTGGAGTTAGGGGCAAAATGTTTCTGAAGTCCTGACTGGAGAGATGAATTCAATCGACTTAGGAGAGCAAAGTCAGAAAAGAGGGTCAGAAGGTGATAGCAGGACAGATTGCCGTCTGTCAACAATTGTGGGGTGAATTGGAGGGTTAGAGAACAGGATAAGAGTAAAAGGGGGTAAAGTGTGCTGTCCAAGGGCAATATCCACACATTTCAGAAGAGTACAGGAGGTGAACATGAAGGTTTCAAGGAGAGGGGATGGTTACTAAGAGATGTGGGAACTGGGATTTGCTTCTAGGCTGTGGGTGGTAGGGAGTGTTCAGGAAGCTGGAGTAGAGCGAAAAAGAACAGGGGCATGTTTCATGGAATCAGAGAATGCCAGATCTAGAGACGCATAGGCATGAGTGTCCTAGTGCCTTGGATGTGCTCAAGTTCTGTCCTTACCCACTTCAGACAGTGGCAAAGAATGTGAACTTAGGGAGTGGGTGGATAGGTGACAACACAGTTTAATGCTATCTTTTCCATAACCATCACATTCATTGTCATTCATCATGTGCAAGACAATATGCTATCCTGATAGCATCCATGATCTAAATTGGTCCTTACAAAGGTGGGGTGGAGGGGCTGGATTATGTTGTTTACACTTTATAGATGAGGTAATTGATGTTCATTCAAGTAGTCTGAGTCTAAACAGAAGAAAACTGGTTTTCTTTTCACTTCTTTAATCTCGAGTAAAGACAGAAAAAGAAAATGGAAGGGTGCTTAATTCAGCAACATTTAATAAGTGGAAAATTTGAAGAGAATTCCTTGAAATAAATGAATAATGGAAACAGCTGCACAGCCACAGCATTGCTGCTGTAGAATGAAGAAGATGCTAGTGAGACTTAAAACCTGGCATTGGTGAAGGGTCAGAGGAAAGCAAGAACCATGTGGATGGAGAAAAGACAGAAGCAAAATAAATGAGTTGACACACACTCACACTCACACACACACACACACGTACACACACACACACTAGACCGAGTGGAACTGATAACCAAAGAAGAAAGCAAGATGGATATTGAGTGGGAGAGATTTTTAGAGCAACCTGCCCCGTGCTCTTGAAAAGCTATGGTCTCCTGGTGTGTGTCTTGTGGTTTGCCTGAGGACAAGAGAAGAAGTTGTATGTGGGGTGAAGGGTTATTTGCTCGCTATGGTTTGATTCTTTTTATTTTTCTCCTGTGCTTGTTTCCCATCTTTCCTCAGGTGAAGTGCTTCTTCTGAATGAGTCTAGCCAAAGGATGTTCTTCATTTCCTGATTTCTATGGAGACCTCAGAGTTGGGTTTGCCTTTGTTGGAACCTCGTCTTCCACCCTCCCAGCCTTCCAAGGTCTTTGCAACTGGGCATTGTCTGTGGGTCCATGAAGTCTTGATGATCACAGCCTGTGAAATCATCTTCACAGACTGAGCAGCAATGGTTGGACACATTGTAAGCCACATCTTAACATGGGTCAAACTATCACTAGAAGGCAAGTGCTAAGACTAAAGACTTATTTGCATTTTATTTAAATTGGATGGACTGGGCTTTGGACAATTTCCATGCAGAAAAATTGTATTTCATTTTTCTAGGCACAACTTCTGGCTGTCAGATACTTGCTGCCTTTGAGTCTTATAGCATCATCACCAACCACATCCCAGACATACTACCAGATTTGAACATCTATCCCCAAACACGTAGGTGTTCGGGAGACCGCAACATTTCCTGACTTATGTTTGAGAGCACTAGGCTGTTGTCTAGACTAGCCAAGCTCTGGAAAGCAATGCTGAATCTCTGAGAAGAGGGAGCATGGGGTGTGCTGATTCAAAAACAGAAAATGCAAAGTTGGACTGAAAATATCCTAAGTCTTCCAGGCAATCTGCTTAAGGCTTCCAAACTTACCTTAATTTGGTAAGAAAATAAGCTGCCCTATTTTTCTTTCTTCTTCTCTTACAACTGGAACCAGCCGTTTCCCAAAACCACCACCATGGAGGTTGCAATGGTGAGTGCAGAGAGCTCAGGGTGCAACAGTCATATGCCTTATGGTTATGCAGCCCAGGCCCGGGCCCGAGAGAGGGAGAGGCTTGCTCACTCCAGGGCGGCCGCGGCTGCTGCTGTGGCAGCTGCCACGGCTGCTGTCGAAGGCACTGGGGGTTCTGGCGGAGGCCCCCACCATCATCACCAGACGCGTGGGGCCTACTCCTCCCATGATCCTCAAGGTAGCCATGGTAGTCGGAGGAGGAGGCATCAGCGAACCGAGAAGAAAAAACTCCACCATCGGCAGAGCAGTTTTCCTCACTGCTCAGACCTGATGCCCAGTGGCTCTGAAGAGAAGATCCTGAGAGAATTGAGCGAGGAAGAGGAAGATGAGGAGGAGGATGAGGAGGAAGAAGAGGAGGGAAGGTTTTACTATAGTGAGGATGACCATGGGGACGGGTGTTCATACACAGACCTGCTGCCACAGGATGATGGGGGTGGTGGTGGCTACAGTTCAGTCCGCTACAGTGATTGCTGTGAACGTGTGGTGATAAATGTGTCCGGTCTACGATTTGAAACCCAGATGAAAACTTTGGCCCAGTTTCCAGAAACTCTGTTGGGAGACCCTGAGAAGAGGACTCAGTACTTCGACCCTTTGCGCAATGAGTATTTTTTTGATAGGAACCGGCCCAGCTTTGACGCCATTTTATATTATTACCAGTCAGGAGGCCGCCTGAAGAGGCCAGTCAATGTCCCCTTTGATATATTCACTGAGGAAGTGAAGTTCTACCAGTTGGGAGAGGAAGCCCTGCTCAAGTTCCGTGAGGATGAGGGCTTTGTGAGAGAAGAGGAGGACAGAGCTCTGCCTGAGAATGAATTTAAGAAACAGATTTGGCTTCTCTTTGAATATCCGGAGAGTTCTAGCCCTGCCAGGGGCATAGCCATCGTATCTGTCCTGGTCATCTTAATCTCTATTGTCATCTTTTGCCTGGAAACCTTGCCCGAGTTCAGGGATGACAGGGACCTCATCATGGCCCTGAGTGCAGGTGGGCATAGCAAGTTGTTGAATGACACATCAGCGCCCCACCTAGAGAACTCGGGGCACACAATCTTCAACGACCCGTTCTTCATCGTGGAGACAGTGTGTATCGTGTGGTTTTCCTTTGAGTTTGTGGTTCGATGCTTTGCTTGCCCCAGCCAAGCTCTCTTCTTCAAAAACATCATGAACATCATTGATATTGTCTCCATTTTGCCTTACTTCATCACTCTGGGCACCGATCTGGCCCAGCAGCAAGGAGGTGGCAATGGCCAGCAGCAGCAGGCCATGTCCTTTGCCATCCTCAGGATCATTCGTCTGGTCCGAGTGTTCCGGATCTTCAAGCTCTCCAGACACTCCAAAGGCCTGCAGATCCTGGGCCACACCCTCAGAGCCAGCATGCGGGAACTAGGCCTTCTTATCTTTTTCCTCTTCATTGGGGTCATTCTCTTTTCCAGCGCTGTATATTTTGCAGAAGCAGATGAACCCACTACCCATTTCCAAAGCATCCCGGACGCGTTTTGGTGGGCTGTGGTCACCATGACAACTGTGGGCTATGGGGACATGAAGCCCATCACAGTGGGAGGAAAGATTGTGGGGTCCCTGTGTGCCATTGCGGGTGTCTTAACCATTGCTTTGCCTGTGCCAGTAATTGTGTCTAACTTTAACTACTTCTACCACAGAGAGACTGAAAATGAGGAGCAGACCCAGTTGACACAAAATGCAGTCAGTTGCCCATATCTCCCTTCTAATTTGCTCAAGAAATTCCGGAGCTCTACTTCTTCATCCCTGGGGGACAAGTCAGAGTATCTAGAGATGGAAGAAGGGGTCAAGGAATCTTTATGTGGAAAGGATGAGAAGTGTCAGGAAAAGGGGGATGACAGCGAGACAGATAAAAACAATTGTTCTAATGCAAAGGCTGTGGAGACCGATGTGTGAGTCGTTTTCTCCACCTGGCACTGCCTCATCTCCAAATATATTCATGCATAGAGAGTGCAGTTATGAAAATGAAATATGCAAATGATTGCACTGCATACAGTAGTACGCTGTTTAATGGTAATACACGGCATAATTGTGACTAACTTTGTATTGCATATCAAATAAATGATACATCTTGGAGAAGAGGGAGGCTTAAATAGAGTAGATCTATCTTTATATTTTTTAATAGAATGCAAGAATTTTGCACATAAGGGGAAAATGTTAATAGTAAAGATGGTCCTGAGGAGTGTGTGTGTGTGTGTGTGTGTGTGTGTAAGAGCGTGTGTGCACATGAGTATTTAAGTAAATTGTCAACATGTTGGGAATTGTGCTGTGATGGAAAAGTTGGCATTCTGAAGTATTTACTATGTAAGAACTAATGAATTTGAGTAGTCTTTTATCAGTGTTTTAATAACATCTCCTATGTCTTTGGATTCTGTAGTTGTTTTTCTAGAAATTGTAAGAATTACTGTGTAGGAAAAAAAGAGAAAGTAAATTATTTAATAGAATATAGGTCACAATTTAATCTTGGATTTAATTAAAGTTTATTTTTAACTGGAAATTAACTTTTGAAAAGGCTGCAGGGGCCTTTAGAAATTGATTATATTTTATTATTAATTTGGGGGAGGTATAATAGCAAATGCCTAACATTCTGGAGGAAATGTAACAAATTCTGTTCACAGGTCCTAAGACTGGATTTTTTTTGTTTCCTTTGCACTACTTCCTATGCTGAAGACCGAGAGAGACTTCCTACTGTGAATGTTTACTAATGTACCAGTCAGTTCAATGACAATCATTGGAGGGATGGTTTCTTAGTCTTTTTTTTTTAGCGTTCTTTTCCTTTTGTGAGACTAATGACCACACAGATAACAGCACATGATTCCTGTTTTAAAATCTGAAGAACTGATCTACAAAGGGACTATGAAGTAAAATTCAGCAGCTGAATCTTTTGAAATTGGTTTGCTACAATGTTGCTTCAGAAACCATACTATTTTAAATACTCTTATGCCTTTTAAGTCCAGAATAATTTAACCAAAGTTATTGCATGCACAGAAAGAGTTCTTGAAGAAATAAGGCACCTAGCAGACACAGCGATTATGACTTAAGATCTTTTTTTAATTAAATATGCAACAAAATGCTAGATTTAAGTCCATTTTGTGTATGTGTGTATGTGTGCAACTACAAAAAAAAAAAACGAAAACCCACAGACTGTGGGGATTCACCTCAAATGCTATATCACTCTGCTAACACTGAGCTAGAGAGGAATGGCTTGAAAACATTTGCTTTCCTCATTGCCATTGTAATCAATATCATGTTTCCCAAGGTAGTTTCTGAGGACTACGCTTCCATCTAACTTACAACAGGTACTCCTGAATTTGAGGCAACACAAATTGATGAGCCTTATACCACTGTATCACCATGAAATACATCTCAGATCACGTAACATAACCACATAAGAGGTCTTACTCTAATATATATATATATATATTCCCAAACAAAACAAAATAAAATCTTCTTTACAAATGGTTGTCCTGAGCATTGTGGGAAAATCCCATGCCCACTATTTCAGCCCATAACAAACTTCACAAATGTGAATAAAACCCAATAAACCAAAAACAAACAATGAAAGAAATATCCCACATGTAATTGGGACTTTTGGTCCAGAAAAATCAATGGATACATTCTACTTCTCCTTTAATGGTATTTGAAGTGAGAAGCATTCACATTCCAGCCAACCAATGCCTCTCTTCCTGTCTTCTTGCTACGCTCATAGGAAAACACTTTGCTAGAATTCCATCTGGAGAAGGAAAGGCAGCAAGCAGGGGAGGTGACTGAAAGACACGGTGGCACCTTGTGATCAGGATTCCAGAAATGACATTTTGATTCTAATACATTGTATTACAGCAAAACATAATGAGTCTTTGACAGGCATGGCCATAATCCCTTTGCAAAATCACTTAGACATGACTGTACCTCATTTTCTTTTTTAACGAGTAGAAAAGCAGGTTAAATTACAGGATTTGGGAAATCAAAAGAAAGCTTGAAAACTCTGAAATGTTGAGTTTAATTCAGGTGTTGATGCGATTTCTAAATTATTCCACATTTCTCGAGCATAGGGCATTCATTGAGCATTTTGCCGAAGTAACAGTAATGCTTTATCTGTGATAAGGAGGGAACCGTTCTGTATTTCTTTGTTTCTTTAGCATCTCCTTTCTAAATTGGAAAAATTATATTAAGTTTATTTGATGATGTGGACTATATTGATAATCCTGAGACTTCATAAACTATAATTAAGAATTTTGGGGCTCCCTTTATCTCACAGAGTTTTTTTTAGGGAACCCGATGGAACCATCAGTCATGTGCTTTGAAACCAAATATTAGATTGTCATTCAAAACGTGTTTTCCTCCATGCAAGATGCATTTATCTTAGGGTAGGTGGATTAATTCTACCTCGAGAGGAAAACTTTGAGGCCTTTTGCCTTGACGGTGGGTATCTCTGCAGGTAGCATGTCTTCACGTGCAAGTCAGCTAGCTGATCAGTTCAGCTGTGAATTGGGAGTGAGTCCCAAGTCCGAGCTATGCAAAGGGCATTAGAACCTTTGTGAAGATTTCCTCCCAGGGAAAATGCGGCTGTGCAACCAATTCAAGAATCTTTAAATTTTCTTAGATGCCACCATACAGGTTTGAAATACGTACAGGTTCACCACTCAGGAAAGAAAAACAGCAGTGATCCCCTTCAAGATCAGGATGCTTGGGATCAGAGGTCCCTTTCAGATGACGGTATCCAGACCACACCTTCTGAATGTCAGCTTAGTCAGGATCCTTTCACAGGTGGATGCAGTGTTATTTCTAACAAACTCTTGAGAAAGAAGCAGTGAGACCCAATGGTTATGGGAAAGAAAGGAAGGATAGACATTGTTTCCGTTTCTGTGGAAGGGAGATGGTGCCTGAGGACTGGCAACTGGTCCAGGGAATCCTGAGAGCGGTGGACAGACGGTGTCATTTGACTCTTAGGCTTTATTATTTCTTTGCTTCTTTTTAAAAATAAAAATTGTACTGTTGGGGTACATTTTATTTGGTTCCTTTCAGCACCCAAATTCTACCATGGGGTTGATAAGGCTATTTTGATTTTGATTTAACTAAATACCCCATTGAGATGATAACATCATCTGCAGAGGTTGTTTGTTTTTTAAGTAACTACAGCATAATATTTATAATCATTGTTACATTAACGAAAAACCAGGAGTTTGAGAATTTTAAAATATAAACTAAAGTGAGTGAAAAGGATGCATTTAAAGGATCTTTATTCTACAAACTTATAAAAAGGATTCAATTACTAAAGAATGCCTCCTCTGTCTCCAGTTGAATACATACAAGTGAAGGTTGGTAAGTAAATATTTTTGCTTTTTTGCTTTGTCGCAGAGCAGTGTTGCTGTAGTGTTCTGACCTGTGCTGGGAACTCATTTTTTTGCTGAGACACACGTGGTATTTCACAAGCATTTTTGCATTGCTTGTCAGGTTTGTCTAACATAGAATCATGGAAGCTTTGTAAAACAAAACAAAAACGTTTTCATTAAGCATGCATATTTTTAAATATTTTTAAATAGATGTAACCAAGGAAAATATACAGGGTTAACATATATATTGTTCTATTTCATAAAAAGTCATTTTTAATCAATGGGAAAAGTTTTTTTTTAATCTGACTTAAATAATAACAGCAGTACCCTCCTTTTCAACAGAATCAGAAAAGGTCTTGTTCATTGCTCATGGTAAGGACACTGGTGTGTCCATCATATCAATGTTGTTGTCAAGTAAAGTGGAACTCTATGTAGATCTTGTTTACACTTTTAAAAGTGCTCCAGTGGTGATGTATTCATATGCACCATGCAGAGTGTAATGTATATTTTGTGTCTTTTTTTTATTGATACAGTTTAGAATGGTTACGGGCTGTCATTCACTGACAAAAGGGCCTGTCCCAGGAAATCTCCTTGACCCCAAGTCATTCTGAATTCTGCAAAGGACATTTGGTATGGACGAAAGGTACCTCTTGGTTTTCCTGATGAAAAGAATTTTGATTCTAAGTATAGAATTTTCCAGACCAATGTAGCTTCCTTAGGTTAGACCACAATCTTGCTTTCTAATAATGGGATCTGAATTCCTATTTGAATGAAGGCTGGTGGAGTATTTTTTTTCAGGATTGAAGAAACCAAAGCTATTTTGTTCAGTAAATGGGAATATGTACTTTTCAAAATTAAATTAAGTTTAGGACTGTGATAGATAGGAATTTTATTTCTGGCTTCGTTGTCTGTTTCCATAGCAGTCCTGATTTCTCACAGTATCTTCTTCATAAAAGTATGCTAATATGTATCAGGCCATCTGGTCTAATTTGAGGTTCAGAAAATATGATCATTTGGGAGGAGAGGTAGAAAGATTAACCCCCAGGCATGACTTGGTCACTTTGAAGAACACAGCACAAGTTTATCAGCTGAGGCCCTAAGGGAGAGTCAAGTACATGCCGTTCAGATTTCAGGATCGGAGTAGATTTATATGGCTAACTCGGTGTTTGTTATGAAGCCTTATGAGCCACAATGGGGCTGACCTAAGCTTTGATTTTTATTCACTTGCTCTTACTAGTGTCTTGAATTGTAAATTTGTAAAGAGTTCACCAGCATCTAGACAACTTTGATATTTGATCCAGAAATAGTTAATTAAATCTTTCTGACCTGGAAATGATCTCTTTTATAGATTATTCATAGTTGGTTTGTCATCCAGGACTGCCTTTACTCAGGCTCTGAATTCCATTTTTCATTTTTCTATTGATACATAGACAGTTTGGAAAAATGCAATACGATCAAAGGGTACAATAACAGAGCATACAGATCTGAACAGGGTCACATGCCTTTAATACCAACACTTGTGAGGCTGAGTCAGAGAGAGGGAGGTCACTCGTTCAGGACAAGCCTGGGCTAATTCAGTAGTTTCAGGGCTACATATCAAAACCTTGACTCAAAAAAACCCCACTATATAAGGGGGAAAAAGCACCAGAATTTGGAAAATAAACAAGCCCTAACTGTGCAGCTAAGTCTGATGAGGCAATGCAGGAGATGAATCAGTGTTAAATATGAAATACACAGGACAGTTTTGTCATAGTTCCTATGGTTTTCAGAGATAATTAAGAGGTAACTGTCACAGATGGTGTAGAACAGAAACTAGCTATGGATAAAATATACAGGTTAATGTTTTCTGTGAAATGTCAGATGACATATTAGGCCACCTTTGCAGTAATCTTATTGGTAATCTAGGAAAACCCAGTAAGTATAGGGAGTGGTCTCTCTTCTTCCAGACATTGATTTTGTATAGAAATGTACTTGATTTTTTTTTCAGTTTTCCATGTATAAAAAGAGCAAAGTCATTTTTGTTCACAGCTCCTTAAGTTCTTGGTTATTGGGGCTTCATTCCTTCTAAAACAGGTATGTAAACAGAGTCTGTGAGCATCAGTTAAAGCTGGACCAAATAATTTTATTTGTTTCAGAAGAATTCCATTCTCATATTATACAATTATGTAACATGTATTATACATTTCTTATTCTTCCCTTGTTAGGACAAACTAGGTGTAAGCAAATGACTAGTTTGACATATTGCAAAAAGACAGCCTGAACTGAAAAGGTGAATTTCCCCCTTACTAGGAAAATATGTGTTGTGGAGAACTGATGATATTTGAGGATTGAAAAATGTTTCTTTAAACTTTAGGTTAGGTTTTGTGTCTTAGACTTACAGTGACATTAGAGTTAACCTCTGAGGAGTTCCATGGGATAGAGGGACATGGAGTGTCCATCTCAGAAGGAATGCTTAATTTTTTCTCTATGAGACATTGAAGAATGTTTATTTTAAGCACATTATGTTCATTCTATTAGAGGTACACATGGAAAGGACTGTGGATCTACCCAGGATTCCCTAGAAATACATTTATCTAAAGCTATTATCTTTCTGGGTTTTTCTTGTAACTGTTGCTTGGTAAGTCTCTTCAATTGTTCCGTGTTTAACTATAACATTAAAAAAATTTGCATTCTTATAACATCTCTCAGTATCTGAAGGCATTCACATAAAATAGTTGTAGAATACAGGCTCTCTTATAAGACCAGGCGATAATTATCTGAATCTCTACCCATGATAAGGACCATATGAGCTAGCTTGAAAGATGCATGCTGTTCTATTTTTAGACTGGATAAGCTTGTACTTGAATGGATTGGTGATTTCCCCAAAGAACACTCATGGCGTTGATAGCACCTGAGTGAGTCTTTCTTTCCCTTCTCAATGGTAGGGATCACAATCCAAATGAGGCTTTCAGTTGCTACAAGGGAGAGTAGGAAATAATTAATGAGCCTCTCTTTGGACTGATGTCTATGAAGAGGTTATAGGCTCCCTAGGGAATGCTTCGGTTTAAGATTTATTTACTTGTCATTTCTAATTGAAACAAAATTTTGATAATTTAACATTTATTTAAAATTTTTTATTAATTCTTGAGAATTAATTTTGCATTTTGATCACATTTGCTCCCTCCTCCATCTCTTCCCAGATTTATGCCCTGTTCCATACCTACCCAACTTTGTGTCTGCATTAAAACAAATGAAGCCAATTAGTGCTTCCTATCTATTCTTGAGTGTGTGTCATTCACTGGAATGTGTTTGACCTGCTAGGTACTGCTCTTAAAGAAAGTGTCTTTCTCCCAGAAGTTTTCAATTTTATGTTGGGTTTCTTAATAATAGAATTAGATTTGAGAAAAGTGTAGTTAGAGATTCTAAGCCTCATATTATATTATTAACTTCAGGTGTATTTCTAGCTAACTATTTTAATAAATTAATGTATTTGAAGGTTGCAATATATAATCGCAACTATTTATTTGGAGAGAGATTTAGCCTAGAAACAGCCACTTATTTAATTCATTCTTCCTGAGGGTATAATTCAATACTTTTGCATTTCTGTGACCCCTTCCTTGACTTTCAATATTATATTTAAATTGGTAGATTTCTTATAAACATTTTGGCTTCCTAACATAGTAAAAGGCACTTATGTATTGATTGGATGATGGCAGGTGTATTTGATGTCTTCTTTTGTAATATTTCTTTTTGCTCTGTTTTTAAGCTGACTTCAGTAACTATAAAATACAACACAAATGTGCCTGTTTGTTGTATCATAGTCAATGGATACTATTAGAATACTAGGGGTACCTTTTCAGAATATCTATAAGTGATCTCAAAGTTATTGACCAGTTTCTTCCAGAATAGAATTAGGATCTAGACCAGAGCCAGCTGGGAGACAGGTGGAGTAGGAAGTAGGTGGGCAAGAAGCAAGGACTGATGCCTAAATGAAGTCATCAATTTGTTGGAGTGATTAATTAGCTCGAGCAGTCTAAAAACAGCTTCATTTTATAAAGCTAACTATAAATATTTGCTAACTCGGGGTATCCAGAAGAGTGCATTCATCTAGAGTAGGCATACGACTGTGCATGCCCCACTGTCACAACTCTCTGTCTCCTAAAACACTTACATACAAAAAGTTACACCTGCCGCTGCAAAATAAGGATAAAACTCACTTTCCCCTTCTGCAAAGGGTATTTTTTGCATCTTTAAAAGATTGACATTTGGGCACTGGTCATGCATTGAACCTGAGCTAAGTAACCAACAGAAGCCCTGGTGATAAACATCACTAACGCAGAGCTGCATGCTACATCTATGTTGGTTATTGCTGGTATGTCACACCCAGAGGAATGAAAACATTGTAAAAGTTGTGCAACCTAATTAGAATCTGCTGTCCTATTCTGCTTGCTGGTTTAGCTGTTGCAGTGACAGCTTTTCACACGTACAGAAAAGAGGAGTCATTTCCCTATCAGAATCCACATATTTCCCAGGCATCCAGGCAGTGTGAGAAGGAAAGGGTTAGATCAGAGAGATAAGCATGAAGCAACATACAGTATCTCAAGGTGTGAGTCATCTTGAGATGCCAACCTATTTTTATTCTCTCAAGAGATGGAAAGGAATCTTTGGATGGGAGCAGCTCTCTTTAGGACCTGTCCTTTCCTCCCTTGTACATCCACGGTGTCACTCTCAGAGATCAGTCTTGTGTCACAGGAGGTAAATCCTACCTTCCCTGCTAAAACATGCTGGCAATCACAGGCCGGAAGTATTTCCCTCCTTACTTCAGTTTTGAAAAGCCTTAGTTACATTATAACCTTTGCAAGAGAGTAAAAATAAAAACCATCTGACTTTAAAATATTTTTGTTGCTTCCCCGAAGGGGTTTGGTAAGGAGTAATGGTGTAAGATTCTAATCTATGTTTAAACTAAAGAAAAAGTAAAGGATACAGAGATGTCATCTTTGTCTTTTAGTCTTTCACCTGATGACTAAGCATCTTTTAAGGTTGAAGAGGCAGACAAAGAAAATGCTTGACTCCCCCACCTTGACTCCACCCAGGACCCTACCTCTTGTCACACATCATTACTTCCACCCGAGCCTACAAGATGATGGACATTGCTGTTTTCTGTCCACACATCTCTCACTTACGAGGAGTATTTGTGTGTGACTTAAGAAGACGGATGTCTTGCTGTTTTATAAATCAGGTCATAGCAGTGTACATCCGGAGAGCTCTCACTGACACCTGCATTATGGGTCTGCTCTGTCCTGTCACTATGCTGGCTCTTTTCTGCCTATTACTGAAGAGCTGGGATTGCTGAAACAGCTGGATGATTAGATTCCCCTCCCCCCCATTTTTCACCCAGATGCTTTAGTACTGTCTAGAAACAATGCTGGTGTGGAATGACCCGGAAACATAATAATAACAGCAACAGAATCTGTTCTGATATAGTTGTTATTAGGTAGTGAGTCCTAATTAGGGGGAGTTTGTTATCTTTGGCTTCATAAACATGTCCAATACATCAGCCTCATTTTGATATCTAGACAAAGATGTTGATTTGCCAACTTTTTCAGTGCCCCTTGTATTATACTTTAGGCTACTGAAACTCTGCTTTGACTGCTATGTTGATTTGCTTAAGGGGAGATGTTTATGCAGAAAGAGGCAGCACCTGAATTTCCACTCAGAGTTAACGTGAGGAACTGACAGCGGGCAAGCTGTAGTTCTCTCTCTGGGTCTATTTTTAGGTTGGTCCCTTTGTGGCTGACTTTAACCCTGACTGGGAAGCTTGAACAAAGACAATCAAGTGTTCTATTATGTAGATTTTCAGATGTACACTACTGTATAGTGTTTCTAAAGGGAAAAATAATTCTGATGATGTTTACTGGCATCCTACCCACACTAAAATTCGAAGAAGAAAAAAACCTGCATACAGACTTCTCATTCAGCAGTTATTTTTTTCCATAGACATTCCTTAAGTGCAAGCTGTGCTATGCAAGATGTACTGAATCTTCAGAAAATCATATCTAGGTAAATGAATTTTTGAGAACTGGGAAGATTTTTTTTTTTAGAAAATCCAGCCAGGCAGTGGTGGTACATGCCTTTAATGCCAGAATTTGGGAGGCAAGGCAGGCGGATCTCTGTGGGTTTGAAGCCAGCCTGGTCTACAAGGGCTAGTTCCAGGATGGGCTCCAAAGCTACAGAGAAACCCTGTCTCAAAAAACAAACAAGTAAACAAAAGTCCATTATTTTTGACTATTATTCCTATGCTTCCTTCTCTCTCAGAAGCTGCCTACATGGGTAGCAGGGTCTAGTTACTTACTGGAGCTTGAACTGACAGGCTGTTATGCAGAAATGGCACTTTTTAAAACCATATCTTGTTTCCTGAAATGTGCTTTTTTTGATAATAGCTTCTGAACCAATAGCATAGTAAATATAAATCCAAGCTGATATAACTTACTTTTTCTTGGCGGGAGGTTGTTAAAGCTGCAATAATATTCAGTGTTTTCAAATAGTAATAGTGATTGTGTGGAGAGTATTTCCTCCACAGAATTGACATTCCTTTCTT
>LOJH01011108.1:0-16988 GCA_001685095.1 Ellobius talpinus
TCCTTATTGTTGTGGGTGACAGTGCATGAGTGTGCGGAGGGCAGAGACCACCAGAGCCGGCTCTCCTTCCACCTTGATGTGGGTTCTGGGGATTGAACACAGGCCACCAGGCCTGCACCATCAATGCCTTTACCCACAAAGCCATCTTGCCAGCCCAATTCTGTCCTTTGAATTCTTCCCACATCAGCCATGCTTTCCTAAGCCCAGGAGCACAGACTCTGCAAGGTGCTACAGCAAGTCAAGCTGAGGAAGTGTCCAAAGCAGGCTGTGGGGGAGCAGAGGAAGAGCCTGAATGTGTAAGATACTGAGTAAACGTGCATAGTTGTCATGGACACAGCCATGTCAAGGACCCTAGCCCCAGAACCTAAGGAGAATGGCAAAGCCTTCTCTTCTGGTCCATGTGTAACTGTTGACCGTGTGTACAGAAAATGGCCACCATGGCTTTCTCCCCCTGCGTGTTTACGGCCTGAAGACCGCTTCCCTACAGAGACCGCTCTGAGGTGGAGACCCAGGGGACCAACAAGATCCAAAGACTGCTCCTGAGATGATCTAAACCTGCCTCCTCCATCCAGCTGTACGCCATAAACCCTTCCTCCTTGTTCAGCTGTCTGCAATAACCCTGCCTCCTGTCTGCTCGATTCTATATAATAAACACGCTGAGCTTCCAGGCTGCTGTGGTTTCTCCATCAGAGAACCTAGGCCCCCTGAACCCAGTTCCTTTTGTGTGTCTTTCTGTGTCTGCCTTTTCTTCACTTCCTTACTGCCCCAGTCATATCCATCCCTGGAGCCATGCTGACATGATAGCAGACATTCCCATGAACCTCCAGCCTCAGTTCTCCAGAGACTATGGGCTCAAGCCATAGAAACACCAAGTGTGTCTGCCCACGCTGCCAGTGGCTCTCTTGAACCTCTTGCTGTCAGGTCCCCAGTTGAAACTCAGAGTTTCTGCCTGTCACCTATCCCCCATCTGATCCTAGGCCTGGCCATCTCTCCTCCGCTCCTCCCTAGGCTGAGATAGACTTGGGGACTTGTAATGGATGCTGTGGAAAGCTATAGCTGTATTCTCCTCCCCTTGAGGCAGCTCCTGAGGGGAAATGGCAGCCAGGAGGGACCTTGGAGCCTCAGGGGTGAAGTGGCCCTGCCTGAGGATAAGGGAAATGTTTGTGGTATAGTGGCCCTGATGATTCCCAGGGCTGGGAGTCCTGCAGTCCCCCTTCTGGGTAACTCACTGTTTCTTGGCTCTCACTTCAACATATTCTTCAGGAAAGCCTACCCAGAGCTTCTCTAGAGCCAAGTCCACGCCTGTCAAATGCTTCCCAAATCACACAGATCAGGGTATTTGCCGGGCAGGTAGTGGGCACCTAGATGTGTCCTGGAGGCTGAGCAGGTGTACTTTCAGAGAGTGCCTGTACACGTGTGAACACTCATGTGTTGGCCATGTGTGCAGTGTGTGCCCGTTGGTACCTGCCTGCCGGATGCATGTGCATTTGGAAATCCCTAGCTCCCTCACAGTGTTTTGAGACCCACTAGGTTCCGGAGGACTGTTTTTATGCTCAGGTGACAAGTCAGGCTGGGTGGATGCTGCCACCTGGTGGTCAGGATAGGGTTATACCCTCTGTGTGTATATGGGTCACAGGACGGCATGCATGGACAGGGGTTGGGGCTTGCTCTTGTCAAGCTCTGAGGAGAGCCTGTATGTCTCCAAGAAACTGACCCTAAGTCAGCTCTTTAGGGTGTGTGTGAGGGTAGAGTTCCACCAGTATGTGACATCTGACCAGTAACTCAATCCTAGTCCTAGGTGATGGGGTTGCTGCTAACTGGGGTGCTACTTGAACCCTGTTGATGAAGGATCGGGAGGACAGTGGATCTTGTTGGTCCACTGGGTCTCCACCTCGGAGTCCTTCAAATCTTTTCTAAGACCCAAACCAGATAAGCCACTCCCCTGAGCATCTCTGGCCCGAACACTACTAGCGAGGACCCTGTATGGTCAAATCCCTTCCCCGCTCCTCCCTGTTCCTGTTTACGCCACCCTTATCCACTTCTCTGCTTTCCCAAATCCATCTTAGAGGGTTCCTATCCCCCTTCAGGCCCTCTCTGGCCCTGCCCAAGCTTCAGCTTGGTTCATAGCACACAGTGGCCCTGGGAAATGGCCATCAAAACAAGGGCTTCCTGAGCCACCTATGGGCTCCAGTGAGAAGCAGGAGCAAGAAAAGATGCCACAGAGCCAAGCAGTTTCTGCGAAAATAGTGGGAATATATTTGAAAAGACGAGTTAGCTGTAACTTTTACAGTACAACCTCAGGGGCCCCCTGCCCACGTCTTTTTCCATTTGAAAGAGGCATTCTGAAAGAACCCAGCACCTTCTACAGAGGCAGTTCTGGCCTGATTTGGTCTTGTTTAAAATGTCAAAATAAAACCTTTTGACACTCACATTGCACCCAAGCTAAAAACTACACAACAAAAACAAGCCAGGAAACTCTAAGACTCCCTAGGAGAAACAGGAAGCGTCTCCTCCTGCCCATTTTGATACACAATGCTATTTTGGCAGGTATGTAGTTGGCAGGATCATGCCAGTGCACAAATCACACCCACAGTCCAGCCTTGAGGGTCCCTTCACTGTTGGGACCCTGGGACTGGAGCTCAACTGGGGAGACCTGTGAGGCTCAAGACCTGGGCTGGAGCCTCCCTGGTTAGGTCTCCCCACCCTAATTATCCTGTGGTTCAAAGAAGACCAGGGAGCCTGTATTCACATTACAGCATGGGAATAGCACCAGAACCTTTGGATCAGGCTTTCTGGGACCTAGAGACAGAGCCCCATGGGGGAGGAAGGCACTAGGAAGGGGCCATAGGGCCGAGGGACCCGCTGGGCACTGGCCAAAGTACGGCTTTCTCTGCATCCCCTATAGGAACCTGGTCCCTGGGGACAAGGTGCTGGGAACATGAGCAGTGCAGCTGGAGGCCAGCATGACTTTGTGGTTGGGGGATGGTCCTGTCACACTCTCAAGGACCAGGTGGCTCAGAAATGGCCCAAGTAGAGAGCGTGGGTCCTCTCTCATGTGACTTCCAAGGTCACTGTGGAATCTTAGCAACAGCAGCAAGACAAGGCAGCTGCCATTGTCTGGCTTGGCTGCCTTAATGTGCTTCCCTGTTAGGAGATAGGGGACCCTGTGCAAACCTTCAAACACGGGTTTTACCGCGCGAAGCACCCAGCCAATAGGACATGGTTTCAGTGATGGGATGTGAGCCATGCTCTCTAAGTACTTGGTACCAAGAAAGCAGGTGCACGATCTCAGCGGGGCTGAGGCTGGTCCTTCCCTCAACCCTAGCCCTCCAGCACAAAGCCCTGGCCCTAGCAGCAATCAGCTCTCTAATATGTTGGAGAATCTGTGGGAAGTCAGGTGCAGAGAAACAGATGAGAGTGGTCTCAAACTGAGCTGCCTCTAACTCCAAAGGCCAGAGAGAGAGCCCATCAGCTGGGCCCCCAGGCACCCTCTCGTGTGGACTACTGGGAATTGTCTTTCTTTAGAGGGATTTTGAAGCTGGTCAGTTTCTGCCCAAACAGCTGGCTGAGGAGGTCGCTCTGGGCTTCTGCCGTCCGGTGTTCTCGGGGCTCTATGTGTTCCACACCATAGACAGCTCTGACCCGTTTGTACGGCCTGGAAAGGGGTCTTGCCTGGGGGAAGGAGCCCTTTTCAGAAGGGTGGCCCAGGTCCCCTTTCTTCTGTGCTGATGGCAGTGGCCTTGTCCTGCCGCTCTGGCTACCGGGTCTAGACTTGACAGGGGGAACTCGGCTGGGAGTTGCTTGCTTTCGAGGGGCCCTGGATGACTTGTCAGGGGCCGAGGGGGCTCTCCCCATGCTCTCCATGTTTCCATGCCTGGCCAGTCCCAGGGCCTGGCCCTTCCTCTTTTTTTCATTGTTTTCTCTTTTCTCCCTGGGACTCGAATGCACTTGGACCCCCTGATGATCAGCTTCTCTGGGACCCCTGGTGCTGATCTTGGTGTGGGCTTGAGGTGGGGGCTGGTCAGGGGTGGAGCTCCCCCAGCTAGGACAGCTGGGCTCAGTGGGGGTGGAAGCCATCTCACTTTGGAGCTGTCCACTGGTTGGCTGGGGTTGGCTGCCACCCCCTGTCTGAGTGGGGGGCTGTAGACCCCCACTGCCCTGAGAGCTGGGTCTCAGCTTAACTTTAGAAGTACTAGGTTTTCCCTTGTCCTCGTGACTCTGGACCAGCCCTCCACATGCTGGGGTCCCCACCCCTATAGGTTTTCTTGGCGGTGGGGGCAGCTTCAGCACTTTGCTAGGGGGCGCTGCGGATCTGTGCTTGGAGGAACTCAAGCAGGCCCCTGGTTTGGTGGCACTTCCCTTCTGGGAGGGAACCTCTTGTCTCCCCTCAGGTACCATGTGGTGTGTGGTCACTGGCCTCTCCTTCTGGAGCTGTGAAGGGTCTCTTGGGGAACAGCCAGGGGCACACTTGCCTCGGGTGCCCGGGCTCCTGTGTTTTCCTGAGAACAGCTGAAGGGCTCTCTTTTCTCCCGGGGGAGTTTGCCACTTACACGGCTCAAGGCTGCCTAAGAAAGCCTCATTTTCTGGTTTCTCCAGGGCTCTGTTCAGCTTACAGTCACCTGTACCTTCAGCCGAGGCAGCCGAGAAAGGAGACAGGGATGGCGGTGGAAGGTCCTGGCCAGTTAACGGTGGGTTGTTCCCCGTTGGTGAGTGGTCTGCCTGGTCCACAGGCCTCTCTTGAGAACTGGGCTGGTCTAGTATGGGGCTAGGAGCTGTCTCTGAACAGATCAGGGGTAGTGCAGGGAGGGAACCCTCTCTTGGAGTGGGGCTGCTTGTGGATGGGACTCGGTCAGTGCTGGGCTCAGGAGAGCTGGACGGCATGGCCACCCTGTGCTGCTTGCTGGGTAGCACGTCCTGGGGGACCTGGGTCTTCCTCCCAGGAACTCCGGGCCGTCTAACACTTCTGAGAGCAAAGGGCTGCTGGCCGCTCCTCAGGTGCTTATCCATGTGTCTGTCAAACTGCTCCTTCTTGGCAAAGGTGTAGTTGCAGGAGCTGCAGACAAAGGACCTCCTGATGACATGCATGACATTGGCACAGAGCTCACAAGCATAGAGAGGCATGTGTGGCAGTTCCCTCTCCTCTTTCACCCCGTGGGTCAGGTCCAGGTGCACCCTCAGCTCCCAGTGCTCAGGGTAGACCTGTGGGCACTGGGGACACAGGTAGACACGCTGTGGGCTGTGCACCGCCAGGTGGCGCTGCAGCTTGAAGGGCTTGGGGAACTGCTTTCCACAGTGGTGGCAGTCACGGGAGGGGTCCTTGCAGTCCTCATGCACTGGGACCGCTTGGAGGAGGGACTCACTGTGGGACCAGGGGTCTGGGGATGGAGTCGGGGGTGTCTTGACAGAGCCAGAGCAGATGACAGAGCTGCTGGTCAGAACGGATGGGCTGCCTCCTTCTGTTGCCGGACTGAGTGAGAGCAAGGCACCCTCTTGGCCGTGGCTGGGAGTGACTGAGCCGGACACTTTGTGTTTCACCCTTCTCCTCGGGATTTTCTTCCCTGCTTCTCCTTCTTGCTCTGATGCCTCCTTGCTGGCCCTGCCAATTGAGTGCTTGGTCCTCTGGGGTTTGGTTGCTCGCTCCACAATACTGTTCAGGAAATGCGTGAGAGTGTCCTCCCCTTCTAAGCACCCCGGCAGGTCTCCCAGGGCTCGCCGAGCCTGTCCCTTTCGGGCGAAGCGGGCTGCATGCTCCCGCAGGTGCTGGTTGTACATCCAGACATCGGCCACCTCCTTCAGGCACATGCCACAGGCCCATGGCCCAGCTTTGCCCTGCACATGCTTTTCCCACAGATGCTCCCGAAGAAGTTCCCGAGAGCTGAACCTGCGCTCCACACACATGTAGCAAGTAGGGGGCGGCGAGGGGCTGTGTGCCAGCTTGTGTAGATCCAGCTCACCGAGGCTGTGGAAGCGCTGGAAGCACACCCTGCACTTGTAGGAGGCCCTCCTGCCCTTCACTGGCCGGTCTCTGTCTTTGGCTCCCCTGGCCCTGGCAGCTTCCTCCTCTGTTCTTTTGTTTGGAGGCCCCTGTGGGTTTGCTGTGGCTTGGAAGTCTAAGGTGCTCGGGTTGGGGAGGTCAGCAAGGTCATCACAGGGTCCTAGAAAGCACAGGTCTTGTATCTCTAGCTGGGTGCTGAGCACCTCAAAGTCTTTAACATAAAGTGGGGGCATGCCGGCATTCCCAGAAAGTCTAACATCATGTTCTCTTTCCAGGTTAGGGGGCTCTGGACTTATGTCTCCAAGGGAAGAGGGTGTTTTACAGGCAGGGCTACACAGCTCCAGGTCTCGCCAGGCTGCTGGGACCATGTGCAGCTGGGGGATGGCCTCAGACCACTCATCCTGGTTCTCGGTGAAGCAGGAGGGCTCATCCTCCATATTGGTGGCCTCTCTGTTGGATTCCAGGGCCCATAGGCTGAAGCTGGGGGTCCAGGGGTCAAGGCCAGGTGCCTTACTGCTCAGGAGCCCATCTAGGAGGAGGGACTCGGGCAAACTCCTGGTTTCATCATCCCACAGGACCTCTTCCTCACGGGACAGGCAGAGGGAGCCCGAGTCACTGAGATCTGTGGGCAGGCGTGTGGAGAGGAGCGAGGCATTGTCTACCACCTCAGGGCTGGGCTCCTTTGGTGGTGGGCGCTTTGGCCTTTTGCAGCGCTTCCCATAGACACGCAGGTTCTTCTTCTGAGTGAGGCGGCCATCCATGGGGAAGAGCTGAGAGAAGGACACCTCGTCATCGAAGTCTAGAGGTTCCCTTCGACCTGGGCTGGGGGCTTCAGGAGTGGTGCCCTTGGGCCCTGGAACTTCACTCAGGGTTTCTGAGTCATCGATAGGACTCTGGGGGCAGCTGCTGATGGTGCTGTTTACTTTAAGACCATGTGTGCCGTCAGGCAAGTCAGACGTCCCCTTACCAATGCCTCCATCTGACCTACCTTTGGTCCCTCTGCCGTCCTCTGCAGGTTGACTCTCAACAGCCTGTGATGGTTCTCTTCCACCCTCCAATGGCTTGGCCTCTCCTGGTCCCCAGAACCACTGTGCCCAGGCTGCCTTCTGTTCATCTGGCTGTTCTCTCTCTATCATTCCTTGACAGACTCGCCACTCTTGGGGGGCATTCTGTGCTGGCATTGCTTCTGGACCCAGGGCTCCTGTGCTCATATCTGTATCATCCTCCAGCACTCTGGGTTCTACCGTGGGGGATAGAGGTGGTGGCCTGACAGCTGCCCTGCATTCTCCCTCAGGCGAGAGGCTCAAGGGGGTGAGATGATCACCACATGTGGCTGATGGATTTGAGTGGTCCCTGTCTGAAGTCACATGGGTAGTGTCTCTAGGACCATGCTTCTCCCTCCTCACTCTTGGCTTTCCCCCTTTCCTGTTTGATTTCCTCTCTGAGTGGCTGGAGGAATCAGCAGGCTCCCCACCTTGTCTCTGGCCTCTCACTTCTGCAAGGCTGGGATGGAGCTGGTCTGCTGGCCAGCCATCTGCTCTCCTTGGTTTAGAGGCCGGAACCTTCACACCCTTTCCTTGCTCAGTCAGACCTGGGGTGTGTGGTCGCTGGTTGAGAGGAACAGCTGGTGTCTTGTGTCCCTCAGATTTCTCATTAGTCACCTTCAACATCTCAGGACCCATGGTGTCCTCAGGTGCTGTAGAGGCTTGGAGGAGAGGTGGCTCAGAAGAGTGGCCAGGGCCTAGGGGTGAGTGACTTTTCCCAAGCACCTTGCAGCTTTTCTTCCCATGGGTCTGGAATGCTTGGGTCATGGAATCTGGAGGCTGGCAAGCTGGCACGGTCATGGGGCTCAGCTGGGAGCTAGTCTCCCTGCGTGGCCGGTGCTTCCTGGCTTTGTGCCGGTTTAGGCCTGCTCTGGAGAGGAAAGAGGCTGAACAGAGTTCACAGGTCATGGGTAGCCCAGCTGGGGTCTTCTCTGTCGAGTCTGGCTTATTTTTTAAGCCCCGGGGCCTCCGTTTAGACTCTTGGGGGCTGAAGGAGCCCTTCTGGGGAGAAGGCTGAGAGATACTGATTCCGTGCTGAGGAGACTCAGGCCTGGAGTCAGGGGCTGTGCAGCTTAGAGAGGCTGTTAGGGCCAAGTGGAGCCCTGTGGGCATGCCTCGGGCATTGGCTCTGGGTACCTTTGTCACATCAGAGTGTCTTCCCCCAGGCATTCCAGGGTTGTCCTGTTCCTTGATGCTGGCTGCTGCCTCATCTTCTTGGCAGATCTGAGAGTCTGGTCCTGTAGTCCCCAGGGTAGCAAGGTCCGAGGGCACAGTTATAATGCTGTGGCATTCGCTGTGGCCAGGGCAGGGTGTGCTGCTCTGGGCCCCTAAGGAAGGATCCTTGAAGTATGTCCTTTCTGGGCTGCTGAGGGGTGGGATTTCCATGCAGTGGGCATCTGGCACCTCAAGTCTCTCATCTGAATCTAGGTCATCTTTGGTGGGAATGCTGGTCAGAGGGGCTTTGATGATTACTTTGGGAGAGCTGGGACCCTCTGGGGGAGGAGCAGTGGCACGGGCAGGAGATGTCCTCAGCTCCTCTTTTCCAGAATCTTCTAATGTTCTTACTGTGATACCTTTGGGGCTGTCCCTGTCAAGTATTACAGGGGCTGAGAAACTCACGGGGCCAAGTGGGCCCGAGGAAGGATCTTTGGGACTGTTGGTCCCCAGGAGTGAGTGGTGGGATAAAGTCTCTTCAGAGCCACAGTGGCTTGTTACCGGTGATGTAGGGATTGTTAGCGGCCCAGCATCTTTGGAGGCTTGGCCATGACTGGCCTTTCCCAGAGGTGCCAAGACAGCATAGGCTGGCTGATGGAAGGGGCTAGGTAGTTCTGCATAGGAGGAAGGTGCTGGTGGCCCAATAGGCTTGACTCTGGCCCCAGGGTCTTCCTGGGGTAGAGACTCAAGGTCATTAGGAGTAGGTGTGGTTGGGGAGGTGGCGGAGAGGGCCAGGTCCCTATTGCTAAACAGCAGCGGTGGGCTGACTGCCCTCTCTGGCCTTCTCTCTGCTCTCTCCATCTGGAGAGGAAGTGCTGTCAGAATGGAAGCCGAAGATGTGCCATCAGAGTGGGTGGGACTTGTGGAGGGCAGTGCTTGTTCCCTAAAGCTCCGGGCTGCTCGGTTCCCCTGACGTGCCCCTCTGCTCCTGGCCGGCCTCTCTTCCAAAAGGGCCCCGACCTTAGCGAGTGTGTCCAGGTTCCCCAGGCTCCTCCAGTTATTTGGTTGAAATCTGTTAGCTTGACCTCGGCCCTTGGTCTTTTTAGATTGTCCTGGTGAGCCCAGATGTCCATCCGCTTTGGAACTCAGTTTCTTTCGGATGTCTGTAGTTAGAGCTGGCATCTTTACAGTCCCCAAGGAGCCCCCTTTCACACTGGCCTCCGAGGGGTCCCCAGGATGAAGGCCCTGAGTATTGTCTTCACTCTTGGCTCTAGCACCCAGGGTCTGGAGCAGAGGAAAGGAGACACAGGCTGGTTCCTGGGGCCTCTGTCTATGGGGGGCACTGGTCACCCAGGAAGCATCTGGTATGGGATGGGACCAAGCCTTGCCACTCTGGAGGGTAGAGACTGGAGAGGCCCCTGCAGGGACAGACTCATCCTTAAAGCCAGGATCCTTTGCAATGGGGTTGGTAAGTATCGTTCCTATGGGACTTCCTGCTTGACCCTCAAGGTGTCCCTTAGAGTCATGGCTGGGGCTAACACTTGGAGGGGAGGTGACACCCTCTTCACTCTTAAGCACCAAGTTGGGCTCTAAGGTCAGATAGGCATTGGGGTTGTTGAATCCTTCTAGTGCAGAGGAACTTGGGCAGGCTTCCTGGGCCTCAAAGGGGTCTGGAGAATGCCCTCTTATATGTTTACTGGGAAGCAGCTGTGGGGAAGTCTCCCCTGTCCCAGAAACTTCATTATTTTTAGAAAACAAAAGCTCATGGTTTGGGCTGTACTTGACTAAGCTCTTGGCATGTAACAAGGGTGCCTGTTGCTTGTTGGAGTTAGGCAAAGGGTCACTTAGGGGGACTGCACAGTCCATGCTGGAGATGCTGGCCTCCTGCACTGTCCGAAAACTGAGGCCAGAATGTGCAGGACTGAGAGAAGCCCCAGAACCAGGGTCTTTCTGGGTACCTGGGGGAGCTGCTGCATTGCCTGTGTGGCAGGAGGCTAAGTACGGCCACTGTTTCTGGGGGTTCCTGAGGGCTCCTTCCTGCGGTGAACTTGACCCCTCAAGACTTGTAAAGTTGGCTGCTGAGAGGACGTCTCTGTGGGGTGAGGTGGCCTGAGGTGCGGGCAGCAGGGAGGCCTGCCGTGGGCTTGGGTCTATCCTGCCTTCTGGTGCAGCTTCCTCAGGCTCTCCCAAGGCCCTCTGTGTGCTCCCTTTCCCTTGCAGCTGGCTTTCTAATTCGGTCACCAATCTTTTGATCTCTAGTTCATCCGCGCACAGATTGCTCATAAGGGTAACACTGCAGTCACCTCCGTTCTCAGGCACAGGAGGAGGGCTGGGAGGTACTGTCTGCTCAAAGCGACACTTCTTACTGAGTACTTTTCCCTTGGAGAGGCCAGGAAAGGGGCCAGGCGGCACCGGAGAAACTTCCTCCAGCAGCAAGAAAGGGGGGTACAGGGGATCTGTCAGAGGTTTCTTAGAGAGAGGGTCAGTACACAACAGGGGCACATGGGTGACCCTGTTTGCAGACAAGCTGTCAAAGAGCGGTGGGTCAAATCCATCCTCAGGCAGACCTGCAAACAGGGATGTGGAGTCCAAGGTCAGTGGCGAAGGCACCTTGCCTGGGTCTGCTTCAACCAGGTAGGGTGGATTCTTTGGTGGAGCTGACTCAAGAGTCTCCATACTTTGCCGTCCAAGGTAGCAGCTGCCGGCTGGAGGTGTTGTAGCTAAAGGCTTGGAGCACAGATCTTCAGGGAAGCAGTTAGCTAGGTCCTTGGATCCGAGGAACAATTCACAGGAGGTGTCGTTGTTAGGCAGGGGCCCTCTTTTGGCAGTTGGACACCCTAAAGAGTGTCTGTCACAGTGGTCAAGGTTGCAACCAGAACCAGAGTTCTCAAAAACCGGGATTCTGGATTCAGTGTGGAAAGGATCTGCCGCCTTATCAATGGGTGCCAGGCACCCTTCAGGCTGAGCAGCAGAGGAGTCTTCTCCGGTATGCAAACTGGGGGACTCCATGCACCCAGAGGTACCCAGTAGACAGCCTGCATCTGGTGCTGGCACGCTATTTCCTGATAGTGTTTCAGGGTGACTGCTGGGTGGCCTGGGGCTGCCAGCCTGTGGGAGCACTGGAGCAGCAGGTCTGGGGCTCTTCCTGCCACAGCTTGCTGGAGAACCGGACCTCTCTGTGGGTTCTGTGGTGTCTGGGTGTAACTCAGCAGCAACTTCAAGCTTCTTGACCTCCTGAGGGAAGCCCAGGGTTGCTTCCTCTTGGGTCTCGGTGGTGGGGAGGACGTGTGGAGGATGTTTTGGGGCTACTGTGGGGTGATCACTATGCTCAGAGCCTCTCTTCACAGGGACTTCTCTAGCATCCAAGCTCTGGAACAGGCTGTGTGTCCTCTTTGGAGTCAGGGAGCCCTGGTTTTCACCAGCCTCTTGCCTCTTTCTTGGGTTCTGGGTCGCATCCTCTTTCTTTCTCTCTTTGCCTTGGCGCCACTGTTGGCGGCTGTGGCGGGAACAGTCTTGGGCAGGACCCCCCGAATCCTGCTGCTGCATGCCACCCTCCTCCTCAGACTCAGAGGGATAGCCTTGGCCCCTGAGCCTGCCCTTCTGGGTGCTAGGTGGTCTTGCAGGCAAGAGAGAGACGTGGGAGACCTGGCCACGTGGTACTTGCCGCCTGTGGCACCTGTTTTTCTGTTGTACTATCTTGTGGATGAGCTCCTTGCTCCAGGAGCCACCTCGACCCCTCCTTTTCCTGGTGTCTTTCCCAGAGGGCAGCTGCAGGTGCTTGGAGCTCCTGGTTGCTTTAGAGGTGGCCCTGGGGGCGCTGTGGTCTGCGTGAGCATGGCCCTTGCGAGCCTGACTTCCACGGTCCTTGGGCTGGGGCCGCTCAGCACTGTGGCCCTTCTTCCTTGGCCTTAGGCAGATGGCTCTGGCAGGGTTATTAGTGCCCTTGGTCACACCTGGCTCTTTCTGAAACAACTTGAATTGTTTCCCTCTCCTCTGCTGCCTGACCAGGGTGGTGGCATCTGCTTCTGTAGATGCCAAGCCCAGGGAGCGGGTTTTGGGCCTGTTTCGGGCCAGGCAGCCCCTGTCTTCAGTGTAGGCAGTTTGAGATTCTGGCATGACAACTCTGGACGGGAGCTGGGGCTGGGTAGTGTTCTTGGGAGTTGCTCCCAACTGGGTATTGAGGGAATGCCCAGCATTGGGTCCCCTGGAGCCTGAAGGCTCCTCATCAGCAAAGACATCAATGAAGCTGCTGTCTATCTCAGGGTTGTCTGATTGGTACTCCATGCCGTTGAGTGCCTCAGTGATGAGCCTGTCCAGCTTAGCATCATCTTCCATGTCAAGGTCTGAGGTTGGGGGGAATGGGGCAACAGCCAGGCTGGTGGGTAGGAAGCCTGTTCTCAGGGAGTCATCTTTGCTGTCTCCCTGATCATCTCTGGTCAGCAGGAAGGGGACAGTCTGGTTGTGTTCAAGCAAGCCTGAGTGTGCATCGGTGGGTGCCTTTGAGGTGGTGGTGGGTGTGGGTAGCCCCGGGGGCTGTAGGGAGCCATCCTTGGTCTTGGCTAGCAGCAGGCTGCAGAATGGCCTGTGTTCCAGGAAGGCTGCTAGGCTACTGTAGTTGCGATCACACTGTCTGCAGGTCAGCAGTACATCTAGCTGGTCCAGGCTGGCGCTGCTGAGGGAGAAGTGTTGGGCAGAGTACGGTGGTGGCTGTGGAGGAAAGCCCTGCACCCTGTCTCTGCCCAGTGAGGGGCTCTTGTGGGGGAACGGGGCTCCCTCCAGGCTCTTGAAAGCATCCTCAGCTCCTGGCCCCTCTGTGGGGAGAGGGAAGGCTTTGGCCGACTCTGATTGGTAGCATGTAGGGAGGGTGTGTGTGGGCTCTGGGGAAGGGAAGGGGCTGCTGGTCTCCTGGGAGTGGGTGGGGGGCAGGAATAAGGCTGAGGACCTGAGGGGTCCAGGTTGCTGGCTATCCTCAGAGCTGGGGTTGGCTGGGCTACTGGATGGTGGTGACAGAGACGAGCAGGTACTGCTGCTGGCTGTGTTGGTTGCAGGTGACGGAAGAGGGGACTCACTGGGAGAGGCTCCCATCACCCTGGGTGGGGGCAGGCTAAGGGCCCCTTGGGGTGACACCTGGGGCTGGTTCCCCCCAAAGAACAGGGGCTGGGTCCCAGGGTCCTTTAGCCCACCATAGGCTAGCAGCCTTGGGGAACTGCTTGGCTGACCCGGGCTGCTCCTGAGAGCTGACCGTGTTTCCCCAGGCCTGGAGATTGTATTCAAAGCACTCGGAGCTCTCTGGCTGTCTCCCTGCCACTCAGAAGACCCCCTGGGGAATGTCATTTGGCTCAGCACCCCCATTTGGTGGGAACTTGGCATAGGGGTGGTAAGTGCTGGGGACCAGGGCAGCGAGGGACTCTGGGGAAGGCAGAGCTGCTGGTCTTCGAAGAAGGCTGTCCTGGCAGCAACCACAGGTCCCAGGGTGGACGTGGGGTAAGAAGCTGCTGAGGAATCCCACAGCTGGGGCAGATGAGTGGGTGGTGGCCCAGGGGTGGGCAGCTCTGTGTCCAGAGGCACTGGGCTGGTACCCACCCCATTAGCTCCATATCCCTGCCCTGGAAAGTGCCTTTGTGGTGGAGGATTTGGGGGACCCCTGGGACTTCCCAGTCCATCACGAACGGGAGGGGGCCCTTCAGGAAGGCCTTTGGTCAGGCTCTTGTGCAAACTGTCATGGAAGGGGCTTGGGACCAAGTGAGCAGCACCAGGTGGGGAGAGGGCACCTCCAAGATCCCTGGGAGTGTTAGCTCCCACCGACTGGCCTGGGTTGCAGGGTAGGGATGGGTAGGCGGGGTTTGTACCCAGGGCCTCCTCAGACCAAGCCACCAAGGGCTGGTGGAAGGTGTACAACATTGTCCCAGGTGCCTGCTCATGCTGGGCCGTCTCTACAGGGAAAGGGTAGGGGACAGAGACCCCCTGGGGGCTGCTAGCCCTGCTCCCTTCAGGGAAGGGCTTGGGCTTTGTAGAGGGGACCCCAAAATTAGCACCTGGGAAGCTGTTTTCAGCAGCAGGAGACCAGGGGTTGGTCCCAATGGCCTGGACGTTAGGGCCAGAAGCAGGCCTATGGGGGCTGGTGCCACTGCTCTGGGAGGCCCTCTGGGGTAAGGACCCAGGGGTGGCACTTGGTGAGGTACAGTTGGTGGAGGTAAAGCTGGAAGGGGCCTCCTGAAAGCACCTTTGGGAACCATTCTCTTCCGGGGAGGGGAGGGCCTCGGCCCTTGGGATGCTGGGTCTGCGGCGGGCTCTGGTCTTTGGGACCCGAAGAGCCTTGGTCTCTGACACCTGGGGGGCTTCATTCCGTAGGCCTGTAGTTGGCTCATCCAGGATGCATCTGATCCTTGAAGTGCTTAGGTTGTGGAGCGGTGGGTGACTGCTCTCCATCCTGCCAGCTAGCCATGAGTAAGCTTGTGCACAGCTCTCTCCTGCTGGGGCCTGCGCTCTCAGTAGCAGGTCCTCTTGCTTCACCTCTTTGGCCTGAGACAGCTGTGCTTCAGGGGAACCTTGGGCCTGGGCCTTGTTGCCTTCATCTCTCATGCCCCGGGTGGTCCTGTTGGCAGAGCTGTGGTCCTTGAGGGGCTGTTGAGAGGGGCACCCGAGGCTGCTGGCAACTTGGCAGGGCTGCAAGTCTCTGGGCAGAGTTGGGGGCTGCTCTCCTGGCATGACCCCACGGTCCCAGATGCTAGGAGGATGCAGTGGTTGGAGGAGCAGCCCAGGTAATGGGCTGGGTGGCCATCCTCACCCCCCGATGGGGCTCAGGGAAGCCTATACTCATGGTCCTGGGTGAAGCCTGCAAGGAAAGACCATAAATGAGCTGCAGGTTCATGGGGGCTGGATCTTACAGGTGGGCTGGGGTAGGAAGCCCATGCTGGACTTTGAAGTCTCCTACGGAGACCGTGTCTAGGCCCGAAGCAGCAATCACTTGTGTGACTGTCACAGAAACACCTGTCTTAGAAAAGAGGGTGACTGGCTCAGACAGCAGGGTCCTCCCTACAAATGGAGCCAGGGATATTAGAGAGGTATGGTAAAAAGTGGGGGGAGAAAATGGGAAAGGGAGAGGGGTCCGAATATCAGAGAAGACCAGTTGCCTCTGTAGAGGAGTCCCAATTGCTACCTGCCGGGCATGAAAAGCCCCACTAATTTAGGGCAGGCCTGTCTCAGATCTTCAGGGTAGATGAAGTTCCAGTCTCCACCAGCAGTGGGCAGCATACCACTCACACTGGGAAGCAACCACAGCAGACCAGAGAGCAGGGTAGACTTGGTTGGGTGTGTCAAGGACAGGATGGGGACTTCATCTGCCACATCTAGGCTCCTCTCCAGCCTACCCACCTGGAGAAGAGTCTCCTTCCCTTCTATGGTCCTCACTGCGATGGGAAACTAGGTCCTCGGGAAAGACTTGTTTATTGACTGGTTATGCGGTGGGGCTGATGGTGCTAACACAGTCACCGCGCTGCTGAATCTGACTCCTTTGTCCACACAGGGGCTCAGACAGTCAGAATTGCTTCTGTCACCTCTGATTATGGGTAAAGAACCCAGGCAACTTTCCCAAGGCCTCACTACTGTGGAGGGAGTGAGCCCTCCAGAGGGGCACTTTCCAGTCTTATGCAGAACTCAGCCATGCCACATTGGGTCCAGAAACTCTCAGGGACTAGGTGGCAGGGGACATAAGCAACCAGGGTCCCCATGAAGCCCCTACCTGATGGGTGACACTACCAGCTAAGAAGAGGAGCCTTCATGGAGGGCTAAGGAGAAGGTGGGGCTCCTAGTGAACCTTTTGGCTTCAGGAAGGCATCCTAAGGCAGAACTGAGCTCACTGGCAGGTGGGTGGTGTGGGCCAGTCTGCCACAGCTGTGCCCTAGCCACTCACACTCCAGGGGCCATCAGAGCTAGGTTCCTGGGGTCCCAGGTGATGCTGCCATCTACCCAGCTCAGAGCTACGGTTTCAAACTGCCTGTCAGATGGCCTGGCTCAGAAAAAGGCCAGCCAATTTACTGTCTGAGTGGGAGACAAGAGCAGCGTGCTGGGGTGGAGGGAGCTTCAGGGACAAGGCACCTCCTCCAGTCAGTGACAGTGGCCCCTACATGTACTCATGACATACCTGGGGACCTGGAGCCCCTCACTGGACTTCTGAATAATTGCCTGAGGAACAGGATCTTCTTGGCTGCGAAGAGAGGGGACAATGTGTTAGAATTTGGGGTGTTCTGTTTCCTCCAGAGGATCCTTGCTTGTCCCTGCATAAGAGGGGAGCCCTAATGGAGCTTACTGCTTTTCTTCAGTGTGTCTTGAAGCAGAGAGAGTAAATGCCAGCCCCACTGGGGAGGGTGTTGTAAGACATTCTGCCACAGCTGCATTCTAGCTACTGTACACCCCAGGAGCCGTCAGGCCTGAGGCTTCTAGCCTGTCATAGTGTCAAACCACCTACAGGCCCCAAAGAGCAGGCCTGGAAACTGGCAATCCCACCAGTGTGCTAAGAGCTCTATTCCCCTATCCAACATCCATCACCTGTCATCCATCTACCCACCATCCATCCATCCACCATCCATCCACCCATCTATCCACCCACCACCAACCATCCATCCACCATCCATCCACCCACCATCCATCATCCATCCACCATCCATCCATCAGCTATGCATCTACCACTTATCATCTATCATTCATCCACTCACTATCCATCATCCATCCATCCATCCATCCATCCACCCATCCATCCACCCGTCCGTCCGTCCATCCATCCATCCATCCATCCA
>LOJH01011108.1:26896-37516 GCA_001685095.1 Ellobius talpinus
CCCTCCCTCCCTCCGTCCCTCCCTTTCTTTTTTCTTGTCAGACACTGTGGACAGTGAAATGGAAAAGTAACCACCACAAACATGGCTTCTGACCCCACCAAAGCCAATCAGAGCCCTCTGCTGCCCAGGTGTGTGCAGTTAGAGGCAATAGTTCCCACAGAGGTGGAGACTACGGGTCTTCTCCCCACATTATCCTCTCTGGACATCAGGCACACAGCAAGGGATGCTTTAATAATGTAAACACCAAGAGCCAAGTCTTCCACAGAGTCCTGCATCTTCTGATAAACACCACACTGACTGATCAAGCTGAATGGCTGGCCCTAACCCTGCAGGCAGCTCCTTAAGGGAAGGAAAGCAGCACCAAACTGAGCAAAGGCTGCAGGGCAACTTTGGACAGTGGGTAAACTGAGGCATGCACACAGGACCACTCTGAGAGTCACACATCCCATGTGTGCACTTAGAAACACAGTCATGTGAGCACACGTGCTCACACACGCACACGTGAACCCTAAAACATACCACACTGCTGTCCATTTCCTGTAGTCAGCCCCCCACCTCATAGAAGGGTTTCACTTCTAGCTAGGCTGAGGTGGACTGGGAGGGTCATGGGCCCAGCAAGACTCCCTGGTCATAGCATAGAGGCAGTGGGCCACTACAAGGGCCTTTGTACCCTCCACATCCTGTGGAAAGTGCCCCTGGCTCCCCACCTCCCAGTTCCCACATCTCAGCTGGTTTTAATTAGTCTCCTTTAAAGTCCCCCAAAGCCATTCAGCCACGTTAGTGCTCTCCAGCTGCCAAGAGCTCTGGGGTGTGTTGGGGCGGGGGGTCGGGGAACACAGGGCCACATGGAGCTGCAGGGACTTTTCTGCTTCTGTGGCCCATAGCAGAGAGCAGGTCTGGCCTGGTCAGTGGCAGAGGTAGGGCAAGGTCCTGGCAGGAAGGGTCTGGGACAGGTCAGATGAGTCAGGTCCCCACCACGGAGGTGTAGAGGGGTTGGCTTTGGGATCTGGAGACCTCAAGCTCTGTTGGCATTTCCTGGGGGGGCCTCTAAATTCCCTTGGAGTCTGCAGGCCCAGCTGTGCCAACAGCCTCACGTGCCTCAGTGCAGACCTGCGTCCGCTCCCTGGAAACCTCCAGCAAGGTCCACTGCACCAGTATCCCTGGGTGCTGGGTGAGAGGGTAATTGAGGCAGGAGGGAAATAGACCATGCTGGAGACCCAGGGCAATATGAGAACAGCTGCCACCCAGGCACCAGAGCCTAGCCCAACCCCATATTTGCCCCCAAGCTCAGCCTGGACACCTCTCTTGCTTCTACAAAAGCTTGGGCAGTCATTCATCCTGGCTTGCAAACACACGCTGCGTGGGTGTGGCCAAAACTGCCAGTCTGCAGTGGGGGTCTGGGCTGGGGTCTTCCTCTGCCTGCTTTCCTCCCTGGCACGTCCTGTAAAAGGCCCTTTGTTATGTGCATCTGTCCCTGGTCCCCTTTCCCATCTTCTTGCTGCTGGTACCAGCACTTCACATTTCCTCCTGCGCATTGCCCAACTCTTAGTCCATGCTTCAGCGCCTGGATTTAGCTACACCTGAAGGGCTCCCCCGCAGCCAAGCTGTTTGAGCCAATGGTATCATTTCTGATAAGCCTACTTTGAATCGTTTTTTTCCCCCCTGTATCTAACTAACCTGAACCCACGTGGGGACTCACAGGTGATCCTGCTGGGTACTCACTGCTGGGTCATGGGTCTGTCACACATCCGGATGGCCGCCGCGGGGATTAGGCCTCACGACCACACTAGACCTCATTTAACACCTGCTTGCCCCACCTTGGCTGTCTGCGGCTCCTTTCCAGGGTGCCCCCTCTGTGCCCACGCCCCACATTCACCAGCCCAGAAGGCTTAAGCTAGCTGGTGAGTGCATTCGGTTATGCATTGGTCCATGCGTGAGTGCTTAGGAACTCTTGTCTCAGAAGATTCCAGGTGGCCCCAGGGCCTGCCCTGTAGCTAGGGTAGGGTCTCCTTGTGGTCCTCCCTCTCTCCAAGAGGCTGAGGAAAGGATACCACCAGGACACACATGTCACCATGACACTGTGCTAGTTGAGATGGCATAGATGACCAACTCACACTTGTCAGCACACTTTGTAGATGCCAGCCCTGTCTCTCACGCCTGCTACACAGGGTGCCTGCTGTTTTGGTGGAAGTCTCTACAGTGATGTGGCTTTCCTCCAGCAGTATAGCCTGGCATCTCTGATGTTCTTTGACAATACAGAATGAGGGAGGAACACAGGCTGATGAAATCAGATGCCCAGGGTGGCACCCCCTGTCTGTCCGGTTGGCTGGGTGTGGGTCATGTGACACCTCCACGGCTGTTTTTGCAGAAGTTAAAAAATGATCTACAGTAAAAACATGAAAACGGCCGTCACTGGGGAAGTTCTGGCTGTCTCCGGAAGCATTCAGACTTAATCAAACCCCACTGGTATGAAGCTGCTGTATCACAGAAAGCAGCACCTCCCTGTTTCTCATTGCTCTTGAGATGGCAGCGGGTCTGCAGGGTGCGGGACAGTGGTCCCATGGGCAGCCTGTCTGATTCTACTCAGTTAAGACAGTCTTGTGCATCTCCTGGGACATGTGTGAGACCTGCCCAGGGTAATGCACCAGTTCAGAGGGTTTTAGAGGCCACTGAGCTGAGTTAACACAGGAAAGACTTGGCCAGTTAGGATGGGGCATCAGGGACCGTGCTAGGGAAACCCTGACACATGGTCACCCTGCTGGACATATAGAGGAAGCAGCCACATTACATACAGGGGTGAATCCTTGGCTTACCATAGACCAGGGGGAATCTATACCAGGCAGAAAACTGGGGAGCAGGACCTTGCATGGGGCTACCAGCCTGGCCCTGATTCCTTTGGGGCCTCCTTTACGCTTGTTTGCTTCCTCGCCGCTCTCCTCTGTGTGCTCACGCAGCTTTCATAGACTCTTATCTCCACGGCTTTGTGTTCTGATGTATGTAACTGATGGTTTCTGCTGCCATCTCCCTGGAGGGCAGAGTTTCCTGTTCTCAGTCACAGCCAGCCACTAGTTAGCAGAGCCCTGGGTCAGCCTAAGAGAATCAGTGTCCTTGGGCTGGTCCTCCTGCCTCAGCTTCCCCTTTAGTAAAATGAGTGGTTAAGGGAGCCAGCCCATGGAGAGATGAACCCAGTTTGGCGCAGGCACAGACTCCATCGACCACAAAGGGTAAACTTACGTAGGGTAAACTGAGGCAGGGACACATCCATCTCTGTGGGGCTCTTCAGAGGCAACGTGGCCACGCAGCACCCTCTCCCCACAGGCACTCCAGGCCTCTCCTCCCCCAAAGGCCTCGCTTGTCATACATCTGTGACTCTGTGGTCCAACTTCAGTGTCTGCTCAGAATGCAAAGATCTCAGCATGGAAAGACCAAGTCTTAGCCCAAGAAGACCAGGGTGAATTTGCATCAGCAGGAAGCTCCAGGAGGCAGGGCCTGGGACAGGGTCACTCCTGTGCTTCTGGTGTTTGGCACAGTGCCCAGCAGATGGTACTCACCTACCCACACATTCTTTACCTACACACACACACACACACACACGTGCGCGCACACATGCACGCACATACACACACCCCATACCACACCACATATACTTTTTGTTGTTCTTGTTTTGCTTTTTAAAGAGGATGTGAGGCGCTGACAAGGTCTGCCCTTCTGATGCCAATTCTGTTTTCACAGCCGAGAGAAAGTGGCTGCTCCAAAACATCTCATCTCATGTTCTAAGGGGACCACCTAACATGGAGGTCCCATGACCCACAGCAGCCCAGACAGAGCTCCTTCCTGGCCTGACTGGCAGGCAGAGGATGATCCCAGGGAGGCAGAGGCTGAGCATCTGAAGAGCAGCTGCCATCCCTGCTGGCTTGTCCCTCAGCCAGGCTGTGAGCTGCTGGCCTGTGTGTGTATAGCTCTTTCTGGACTCCTGGTGGTGGGGTCATACGGATGCTAGGGCTCAGAGGCTGTGTCTCAGGGCCACTCATCCAGTATCCATCCATCCTATCAAGGGATGGAAGCTCAGGGTGACCCCTTATGTTGGGGTAGAATAAGAACCCAACTCAGGTATGCAATCCCAGAAGGCTTTCTGTGGACTCTGGGCCTCAGCAGTGGCTCTGGAACTAGGTGACAGAAGTGTTCCCCTGAAACTACCTGACCCCACAATGAAGATGTCTCCTTGATGCCACCTTGACCCCAAGATCTACTGCCATATCTGGGCTGACTCTTGTATTACTCCCTGCTGGGGCAGCAATGACATAATCCCTGGATTCTTGGAAAAGAATCCAGGTCCAGAGACATACAGGAGTGGCTCTCACAGGACACAGCTCACTGGGACAGGGCCACCATGCTTCTACCACCTGAAGCCAAAGCAGGGATGGAAAGGTGTTCTTCCTACCACATCACTGTGTCCCAGACTCCTGATCATCTGCTGAGCCCAGCATGGCAGAACCCTGGGGTGGGAGGGGGCTATGAGGGATGGGCAGCTACCCAGGGTCCTGGTTCCAGCTTACCCTTCCTGAGACTTGGGTGAGGAGAAGGGTGGGGGCGGCTGCTGTAGTTACCCTCCAAGGCATCAACTATTAGATGCATAGTTGCACAGGAACAGTGCAGACATCGTGGACGATGTGGACATCAGGTTCCTGTGTCCATGAGGCTCACTAGAGGGGAACTGTCTCTGTCATGCCACTGTCCCCCCATATAGGCTCACGTATGCTGCACTCCCTGGCCATCTGTGGCTCCCAGACACCCACCATAAAGAGCCCCTCACCCAAACTTGTTTCAGTCTCTAGTGTTACCATCTTTGAACCAAGAGACACCACAGGGAACATCCTGTGGCCACCAAGGGTGTGTGGCCCCTCACATCAAGACAGGAACTTTGTCCCCTTCCCAGGGCCCACGCTGGCCCCTGTCCTATTTCGACTAACATGAACAGGAGGAAGTGACATCCTGAAAGTCTGGGCCTTGGAGCTTTGCTGTCTCTGCTCTCATGTAGAGAGAGGGGAGTAGAGGACTCTGGCCCTCCCCCAAATGCCCCCGGGGTTGAACTCAGAATCCAATTACCAACTGAAAGCAGTCCCCATGAGTGGATAGGCAAGAGCAGAAGGAGCCCCAAACTGCAGAGGACGCGAAACTGCGGATGGCTGTACTGTCTCTGTGGCAGCTCCCTGCCCGACATCTCTGACGGCCAAGGGCAGTGCCCACTCTGAGACCCTTCCTCCGGTGTGTGAGGACGGGGCTAGTGCTGAGGAGGACCCAGTGCCCACTGCTACTTCAAAGAGCTGGAGACGGCCCAGTAGCAGGATCACAAACAGGTGTCAGGATCAAAGGCCAAGCTGAGCACAGGGCCCTCTTCCTGTGTGTTCTTTATAGACAGAGCCTTTGGCTCCCGGTTCAGCTTTCCTAACAGGCTTAGTGCAGCTACCTAATGAAGGCCTCTGCCCACTCAGCTGCTGGCCACCCTGTGCCCCCTGCAACGGCCTCTGGCAGGGTATACGGGGGCAAGAATAGCATTCTCATCTCCAGGGGCTGTCCCCAGTGGGAGGTGGGCACAGGTACATGTACCACTGCCGAGTTTGGTGCCCATGCCCACACACAGCTCCAACTGGTCTGTGGCACAGAATCCTAGGCCTCTCCAGTGGGGACCCTCCACGCTCAGGCCATAGAAATCTTTGTTCAAACCTCGTAAGTCTCACAGGGGAGTACGCACCATTAAACAATTTTTAAAACGATCTATCCTTCTGTCATCTATGCATCTATCAACTCTCTCTCTCTCTCTCTCTCTCTCTCTCTCTCTCCAGTCATCCATTCATTGATCGTTGGTGTAATGTATGCCCTCATAGTACCCCTATCATCTGTCTTCCTCATTGCTATCTTTCAACCTATCTACCTCACATAGTGAAGAGACACGCATTCTCGTGTGGATTAACACCAAACTCATGTCTACAGGATGGCCCATACTGCTAATTTAGCAGCGGTGTGCCCTTGCCTTCTAGCCCGGAGAGTCTGAAATTCACCGCCCAGCCTCTCTTCTCTACCACTGTGTCCTTCCTAGCAATCATCTTAGCCCAAACAACAGCCTTAGAGAGCTGGGGACAAAGGTATGCAGGGCAGGGAGGAAGAGCACTCCCACCCTGGAGCCCTGGGAGGGGCTGATCATACTGCAGGTCTCGGGAATAGATGTGACCTAGAGATGGCTGCAGAAGAGCTTGTCCATCATAGATTAGAGAAATTGGTTGAGGTGTGTGGTCTCTGAGCTACCCTAAAGAGGGTTTTTGGAGACAGAGCAGAGCCAAGGGATGTAGCTGATTTTGACAGCACTGCCAGGGAACCTGGATATACCTTTGTCTGAAACACACTCTGCATATATCTTAGGCTCACAAGGCAGTAACTTCCCTTCTATGGAGTCTGAATTGCATTTCTATTGTTCATATTTGAGTCCAGAGTACAAGGACAGCCAAGCAAAGGGCAGGGTCATGGAGAGAAATGAGACAGGGTCAAATGTACAGAACCTAAAAATGACAGGTGACCTTGGTGCTCTCTGAGGACCTCTGCTTGCTGAATGTGGAGCCTGAGCCCAGGCAGCACATACCCTCACTCTTCTCTGCCATTTAGACGCTGTCAGTGGATGCCCTCACTTTGCCAACGGTACCTACACAGCCAAAGTCACAGCATTTGGGCACAGGTGCTGAAGACAAAGCAAGAGCTCTCTGGATGTGGCACCTGCTTCTAACTGATCTAGGCCAAAGATGCCAGCTGACACGTGCTTTTGATCTGTCCCAGGTGCCATGAGCCTGACATCCTAGGTGCCATGTGCCTGTAGCTTCCCTGGATTGGAGATGACCCAGTGCAGAATGCAGGAGTCTGACTTTAGAGTCTATGCACTGGTCGTTACCCTGTCTGCCTGCGGGGTCCTGCAATCTCACTTCAGCCTCTGATTCCCAAGTGGGAAGTGCATATTATTGTCACCTGCTACAGGGACCAAAAATCAGGGAGAAGTCCTACTCGATGTTTGAGATAGTCAAGAATGGCACACTCAAACTCAATCACCAAGCAAATCATAATAATATATAGCACATACATGTGACAGTATATACTTCTATGTATAGTTACACGTTATTTATGTAATAACATGAATAACATATAGCTCTATAAAAGCACACATGTTTACAAGGATGTATGAAATATATGTATCTGCTTGCCCATGGGCCCCCCCCAATGAGCTCACCACAGTCATGAGAGAAACCGTCTCTTGTTTGAAACTCCCTCCAGGTGAAAGGTCACTAGACATAACTCATTCCCAGGGCAACCATGGGTGAAATCCCAAAGCTGCAGGAGGCAAGCTGGCAGTAAAGTCCGGATCCCAGAAGAGAGAGAGAAGCTAGGGATGGTAAAGCTGCCACGGAGGATGAGACATAGTAAAGTCACCTGTAGACTGGGAGGGAGGAAAGGCTGCTGAGAGGGTCATGGGTGCAGTAGATGTGGGTGCCTGCAGTGACCACAGATTGCAAGAGCAGCCACACTGAACAGACTCTAGATGCCTCAGCCACCGTCTGGGAGACTTGCAATCCTCCGACTCTGAACCCCTGATGTCCCCTGGTCTTTAGAACCAAGTCAATGACGATTCACAGCTAGTGTCCTGAGGAAACCACCCAGCGACAACTCTAGGAATGGCCCAATGGGCCAGGGTTGGGACATCTGTCTTGTGTGCTCCAGGTCTGCCCCTCATTGCTCCCTGCCATGTGTGGCTCCCAAGATGCAATGCACACAAACAGACCCTTGCCTTTGAAGCTGGGAGTTAAAAATCAGAAAACATATATCAGAAACTTAAAGATATATATTTCATGTGGAATATAAGTGGTTTGCTATAAGTCACACCCATCAAGGCCCTGCCACCCATTGCTTTTCCTCATGTGGCCACTCCAACTTCTCAAAGGACACTGGATGTCACACTCATCTTGTGTAGCTGGTACAGGTGAGGATGTGGTCCTTTCTGCCTGAGGCCAACACTGCTCATGTTTTGAGAGCCCTGGTGGCCTTGGCTAGACAATGTATCTAAGATACCCCCGAGTGAGAGTCTGGGGACAGCACCAGCTCTACTTCCCGTGGGGACAATGATGTGGGGCACTAGGGCCAGCCCGTGGTGTGCAAAGGCTTTCAGATCAGTTGCCAGCTTTACTCTGTTCAAAAAAGGCTGGGCCTGTGATCTCTGGATGAAATCAGAGGCTCCAAGAGGTAACATACTTCAACAAAGCTCACAGCTTCAGGGCTGACCCCACTCGAAGTCCCCTCTTGCTGAATGCTGGCTGCTTAGCCTGGGCCAAAACCACCTTTCCCCTTTCCCCGTTCCCCAAGAGGGTCCCTGGCTCTGACAGCATTGGTGCCCAGACCCTGGCCACCCAGGACAGGCAGGTCCCTTGGAGACTCTAATTACTCCTCAGGCTCCAGCCTGGCATAAACACAGCCTAGACATCCAAGAAAAGCAGGCTGCCGGCACGGGAGCTTTTCCCCAAGCTAAATGCAGACGCCGGTGCTGGGTAGGCTGCGGGTACTCAGATAACGATCGGATGCTGTGAGCCCTGAGCTGACCCCAGGGTGGACATAGTCCTACTCACCAGGAGTGACTGCCTGGCCAGTCACAAGGCCCCTGGCGGCCTGTCTTCCGCTGGGAGGGCACTTGGGGTGCGGAGGCAGGAATGCATGTGGGCTGGTCCAGTTCAGAATGTATTTATAGACTGGTCACAGCTGCCAGCCGAGTGGTACCCACAAGGTCAGGTTCCTGCCGGGCCCTGTGGCCAGATGTTTACTGAGATTGTAGGGACCAACTTGTCCGCCCACATCCCGACTCACCCCACGTCCACACCCAGAGGCCCTCTGCACTAGGGCTCCATGAGGTCCTTAACTCTGAAGGGTGACAGCCCTCAACTGGTGTCATGATCCAGGAATGGGAGAAAGGGGCCAAGCGTGAAAATCAAACGGACCAACAAAGGCATCATGCCATTCCTGCCATGTCCACATGTAACCCGCAGCTTCTGCCTTTGGGTCAACTGAGTACACGATCCTGGGTTTTGAGCAGCTCTGACCAGAGCCTGCACAATGTTTGAACATTCTCAGAATTCCCAGATCAGCTGCCCATGCTCCAAAGTGAGAGATTTCTCAGGAAAGCCTCAGAGGTGGCTGCGATGAGCCCTTTCTCGTAGGCAAGGCTTGTGGAAGCAGATTCTTGGTTTTCTGCAGGCCCAGAAGCCTTCTCTCCAGTAAGTAGTGTGGGTCGACCTGAGAAGCAGATCCTGGCCTCCCTGATTTGTTAGGGTGACCCCAAGGCCGATCACATTGTTCCTGGGAGAGCAATGGAGATGACACTATCTGGGAGGCTTCTTTTGGTCCACAGATGTCTGGAGATGCTGTCCCAAGGGCTTTACCCAGAGGTAGACCCAGACCATGGATCCCAGAGCTGAGAGACATGGACAGCCACATTCATAGCACATGAATAAACCTAGCACAACCTGTTTCCCCTGGGATTACTTGGTGACTTTGACCTATGACACTCTGAGCCTCTTTATTGGTGCCAGTGCTGTCCCCTTGGGACTCAGCATATGCTCTGGGCACCTTAGTTCTCCCAGAGTTGTCACATCTTATCTCTCTATTGGGAAGTTGAGGAAATACGTTCTCAACAAGTATGGCTTTTGCTGGGGCTTCAGTAGATGGGTAACATGGCAGTCCACAGCTCCATTCCATTTGCTAACTCATGGCAGCAATATAGAGGCCACCTGGAGTGGACTGAGTTCTTGGGCAATGGTGTGGTGTACAGATAGGAGCTGGGCATGAGAAGCTGTGGAAACACGAGGGGTTCAGGACAACCCACGGGGATGTGTCTCTAGCCTTTGCACGTGCTGCTTCCTCTGTTCGGACTCCTCTGTCCTATCATGAATGCTCAACAAGCTTTCTTCATCCTTCAAAATCCACCTCAGAGACCTATGAGCTCCAGGGAGTTTTTCCTGGGTCCTCAGGCACTGAACTGTCTTCTTGGTCTCTGTTAGCTACCTGCTCCAAAGGAAACGGCAGGGTTACACCTCACCCTGCCACTGGCCAACCAGCAGTGCAGGCGATTCCTGCGTAAAAAGCCTGAAGAGGCAGAACACTATGGACGCTAGGCAGCAGGTGAAGGCATTGGAAACCCTCAGCGCAAAGCTAGGAGCCAAGCGGGCATAATGATGATGGGATCACAGATTTACAAGAACATATCATCCAGCACCAACACACAGTGAGGTCAAACTCTTTATAACAATATTCTATTACAGCAGCCAAATTGTGCTTACAGCGTGAGTTTGAGAGTCTGACTTCCATCTTCAGGACCCACAAGAAAAGTCAGGCATGGTGGCATGTGCTTGTAATCCCAGCACTGGTGAGGCGGTGACAGGTGGAGTCCTGATCAGCAAACCTGGCTGAATTGGCCAATTCTAGGCCAGTAAGAGACCCTGTCTCCAAAAAGCAAGGTGGATGGTAGCTGAGGAATAATACCTGAGGTTGACCTCTGACCTACACACACACACACACACACACACACACACACACACA
>LOJH01011109.1:0-26807 GCA_001685095.1 Ellobius talpinus
TTTCTTCAAACTCAGTGATAGAAACAGGCTCAAAAAGATGGAGCAACTTTTCCATCCTCATAAGTCTTTCAGACCTGAGAGCTTTCTGCAGGGGTGATGCAGGGTGAGGCAGGCAGGAGGTGGGGGTTATCCCTGCACTGGCAGTGTTTGTTTGCCATACTTTATTCCTGACTGTTGATGAGATTCCATATCAGTGTGTGTGTGTGTGTGTGTGTGTGTGTGTCAATGTAGCATGGTTAACTGGCTTGAATTGTGAGTCTAGAGAGCCAATAGCTCTCCTGTTGGCTCCAGGTTCTGTTTAGAAGCATATTGGGTTTTTGACTGCTGCCTTCTAATTGAACTGTTTTCTCTTCCCTAGTGTATGAGTTATTTGCCTTCATCAGTCACATGGGAACATCTACAATGTGTGGCCATTATGTTTGCCATATCAAAAAGGAGGGGCGGTGAGTCTTTTTATTTATTTATTTATTTTTAGATAGCTGTGGTATCGAACCCCTCCTGGGTTCAGCCATTTCACAAGTATTTTCTATGTTATTTCTTGTTTTTACATTGATTTTTTTTTTTAAAAAAGACGGGGGTCTCGCTCTGTAGCCTTGGCTGACCTGGAATTCACTATGTAGAGCAGGTGGTCTTGAACTAATAGCCACTTGCCTCAGCCTCCTGAGGGCTGGGATTACAGGCATACCTATGTGCCTGATAGGTTGTATGCTTAACTGTTTTACAAATCCAAACCCTGAGGCTCAGGTTAGCTAGTCATCAGGTGTGCTTGAACGGATATTCACTTTATTGTCCCAAGGAGAAGTCCCAGATAAAGGTACAGCATAAGGTAGGCTGTATTTGGAACCTCCATAGAATAAGTAGATTTTTACAGGAGAACACGGCTGCCCTGGTTAATTTAAGTTTTAAAAATAAACACTTTTATTTAAATGTGTTTCTAACACTGCCTGTTTGCGATATTACATGAACATATTTATATTAATGAGTTATTTGTTGTTTGCCTGATTAAGCCAGGTAACCTGTTTTCTACCTGGCAGCTCCAAACCTTAGGTGCTTTGTTGCATGGCAACCTGGAAGTTAGCCAAACTTGAGTCAAACTTGGAGGTTTGTGATGAGGTAGGAATGAGGTGGTCTAACCTCAGACCTTCTCCTTGGGTGTCCTTCTTCAGTTCCCTGCTGTAGCCTGTGGTGGGCTTTCTTGCTTATTCATATCACATGGACACTGGCACAACACATACACTTGCCCACCCATAGGGTGTTGATCTTTCACCCATGTCTCCTGTGACCTAGATGGTTAGTTGCCATACAGATTCAATTGTTTTTCTTTTTACTTTTCTTCTTCCTCTTCTTCCTTTTCTTCTTCCTCTTCCTCCTCCTCCTCCTCCTTCTTCTTTTTTCCATGTCTTTTAATTTTAGCTTCTTAACTTGATCAGTAGAGTCAAACAAAGAACACAGGTCTATGATTGGAAATAAGATAATAACAAATTCAAGAGGCTGGTGAAAATGAACCAGTTTTTAACATACCATTATGTAGAAGGGGACAGAGCATAGAGAAAAGGCAGTAATGGCTGCTGGGCTGATTTGGCCCAAGATAGTGGTTTTGCAAGTTGCTCAACTGCCAACTTCTACTGGCCCGGATTTGCCCCAAACTCCCCCTCTCATTGACTTGGGACACAGAGCCTCATCCAGTGAACAGTTGAGACTGCCTTTCAAATCTTTGGCTCCCTCTATAGCAGAGGGCTTGCACGATTTTCGGACAAGCAGCAGCAGACTAGGGGAGAGAGAGACCTTTGGTCTGTAGTGTAGATGAACCTAAATGCACCTCATGTTGAAAATGGACAATCTGTTTTTTACATAGAAACTTACATACATGATGACCTCATTGAGTGGCTTAATTAGAGAAATCATTACAAATTAGCACAGTACAAAACAATGCAAAAAATATGCATTTTGTAAGCTTAAGGATAGCCATTTTCTACATGTTGATGTCTTTTTTCATTTTATTGGTGTCTTTGGGGGAGGGCATACATACGTACACACACACTCACATATATACATGTTTATGCACATGTATTTTCACCTTAAAGTATGTGCAGGGAATTGTATCCTTTTTGGTTTTGTTTGTTTTCTTAGAATTTGTGGGGTTATTTTTTTACTTTAAAAAATTTTGAGATTATAATGTAATTATAAAATGTCTTCCTTCCTTTTCCTCCTTCAAATCTTCCCACATACCCCTCCTTGCTCCCTTTCAAATTCTTGGCCTTTTTTTGATTAATTATTGTTGTGTACACATATGTATATGCATGTACATATACATATATTACTAAATATAACCTGCTTGCCCTTTCCAGATTATATTGTGATTATTCATCCATATTATGTCTTCATACTATATAATTATTTTCTTGCTTTATCAAATATTCTTGGAAGAAATGTTCACAGTTATTTAATACTTTACTGAGACATGTTTACTTCTGAATTTTAGGATGTTCTATACCAAGACTTAAATATACATCACTGTATATAATTCTTGGATTGCTTTTTGAGGCTGTTTATGGGTTTCCACAAAGAGAATTACAGAATTTTAACATTTGAAGAATTCCAGTACATTTTAGTAACTAGTTTTTGATTGAATTCAAGAACCAGAAAGCACGGCTGTGGCTCAGTTTGTGGACTGTTGTGGAGCAGGCACAAGGTCCCGGGCTCAGTCCCCAAACCAGCGCCACAGTTTGAGGGCATCCTGGGCTACCTGCCAAGTTAGAGGCCAGCCTGGAGAAAAGCCCAAGTGAGGAACTAATTTTTAACAACTGTTCCTGAGTTATAGGTTTGTTAAAATGTTTGCCTGCCTTTTCCAAATATGCTTAAGAAACCCTGTCTGGAGGAGAGATCTGGGGGGTGGGGAGTTCTTCAGCAAAATTCGGTTCCTCTTATGCAGTGGTTGGGCCATGGCCACGGTAGAGTGTCCAAGTTGCCGAGGCCTCTGCTCCACAGTGTACAATGCTGTCTGCACCGTGCACATTGCTGTCACAAACCCACCATGTGCTTCTGTCTTTGTTTTCAGGTGGGTGATATACAACGACCACAAAGTTTGTGCCTCAGAACGGCCCCCCAAAGACCTGGGATACATGTACTTTTACCGTAGAATACCAAGCTAAACCTCACAAGAGCTGGCGACAAGAAGCCATACACCTTTTTAATTCACCAAAAAAGAAAAAAAAAGAAAAAAGGAAAGAAAAGGAAAAAAGTTGGGACAGCCGGATGTAGGGGACTTCATGGCTACTTACTGCTTTTTCAAGAGCTTGGTCACTCCATTCGATGCCTTCTGGAGAAGAACTGGGAAGAAGTTTCTGTTAGTGGCATTACTCTGTTGTAAGGACTTTTGTCACTGTTCAGGGATCGGATGGTGGAAGCAAAGACACTGGCCACCAGCACATCAGACATGGAGTGTCCTTCCCTCTTTTCTTCTTTGGGGGTCAGTGGTGAGGCCTCACCTTCCGTGAAAAAAAAAAATGCCCTGAAACAGGAAATCAAAACCTGGGCTGTTTTTTATTTGTGGCATCATGTTTTCATTTCCCACAATAATTTCTGACCCAGCTATGTGTACTAGGACATCTGCAATGGAAGCTATTTTTAATTTAAATCATATCAGACTTAATAATACACTGTATGAGTGTGTATGAGAATGTGTGTGTGACCTTTGTAGTTCACTGGAACTCTGATGGTTATTGTTCAAAGGCTGAACAATTGCTCTTAAGCATATTTGGAAAAGGCAGGCAAACATTTTAACAAACCTATAACTCAGGAACAGTTGTTAAAAATTAGTTCCCCACTTGGGTTTTAGGAGTACAAAGGGCTGTGTTGTGGCCTCTAAGTGCTGTCTGGCCTTCATGTGTATCTGTGCCATTTGACATCAGTGTCAGGTGTCCACATCTTGTTCTGTTGAGCTTTGCCAAAGGCAGATGGCTTCTCTTCCTCAGCAGTGTGCTCCCTCAGAGTTCTGAGTTCATCTGTAGTGAGATAACTGGTCTCTTAAGCTTACTCCTGGATCATGTCAAATGCCCTTGGTTTGTCCGCTTTTCCGGTGTCTGAACTTTCTCCTCTGGGGCCAGTCTCTGCCCTTGCTGCCTATCTGCTGTGACCCACAGTGTTACCATGGGCACTCTAAAGATGTGAGCTGCCGAGATGCTCTTGTAACATCTGGACAGCTGTCCTTTCCTCCTGGTCATTTCTGTGTCTTAGCTGCAGCCTGAGAGCAGTGCCATGGAGAGGACTGAGCTCTCTGTCATTTGCTTTCTGCTTTTCACCGAATCCTGGTCTCTGGAGTTTCTAGTTCAGACTAGTCGATCAAGGGACAAACGATTTTTCGCTGTCTGTTTCATATGGACTTGTTTGATTGAAAAGATCTTTCTAGAAACTTCAGAAAAGAAGTAGAACCGACTGGGCTGAGTAAAGCAGAGGCACAGGGTTAGGGTGTGATGAGTTTGAACAGCCAGGGTTCTGGTAAGCCAGGGGCCCTGTCTCAAGGAAGGTCATGTGTACTGTAAGTCTGGGCTGTGAAGCTGGGGCCAGAGGCCTGGAAACCTGGGTGCTGCCTCTACTGGCTATGGGCCTTGGCAAATACTTCCTTTTATCTGTGCCTCATTCTCCTCATCTGCACGGTAGTGAGGTGACATACCTCCTCTTTCTAGCAGGCTTTGATCAGTACTGAGGACCTTCCCAGAGAGCAGAAGGAGGAACATGGTAGGTTCCGGGAGAGTTCACACCCTGCCTTCTGGACTTAGCCCATGCAGTTTCCATCTGGGAACAAATGACATGGCAGAAGGAGGGAGCACACGATGCAGTAATTCTCCACAACACCCCTTCCCACTAATGCCCCTTCTACGATTGACTCCAAGATCCTAAGTCTCTGTTATGTGTGTCCCTTTCTATCCCCCCACCACCCCTATGGGAATTTCCACACTAAGCAGCTTCTCTGTAGGGCCACCTGTCATAGAATAATGACCCTGAATAGCCTCATTGGTGGCTGGTTTGCAGTGTTACAAAGCAAGGCCTTTTGTGGGGGTAGAAAGCTCTCTGGAGGTTTGAATTCAAATGTGGTCACAGATAGCATGTATATTTTGAACAAAATAAAAATTTTATAAAAAATTTGCAACATCAATGGTTGCATTAAAGATTTTAGGCTATAAACTACTTAATTTCATTAGGTAGATTAAGCAAATGAACCCTTCTGATGCCGAGGCATACTTTGAAAAAGTGTATCCTGTCCGCCTCTCCCCCGCCTCACAAATACAAGGGCTATTTCATGGCAAGGTTTTGTGTATGCGCTATTTCTTCATATTGGGAGCTGGGCACACTGGTGTGAGCAGTGGCTTTTTGTTAGCAATGTGCTTGCATGTGTATCCTGGTATGCCAACCTTCTCTGGATAGCAGTGGGATGTACCACTTACCTTACACATGTGTGTGACAGGACATGCGTGTGGCTATGACTGGAACAGTGTGTGGGCTGTCTGCTGACCCCCCTGCCAGGAGTCTTCAGGGTGAGATATGGCGGGGTGATCATGTGGCGCTCTCTGCGTTTAGGTGTCTGTGTGAAGAACAGAACTTTCTGTAAATATCTTTTGATATCCATTTGTGTAGACTCCAAAGATGTCTTTGGAAAATGGGTCAAAGTTTCTGTTTTGTCACTTGGTCTAAATACCCAAATAACTAATCAGAAATCCAGTTTGGTACAGATGGAATTTTCTTTTTCTTCTAAACAAAAAGAATCTGGGAAGAAACATATTTTAATGACATTTTATATCAATGTTGCTTCAGTATGTTGGAATTGTCTGGCCTTTTGTCCAAATCCTACAAGAAAATGTGCCTGCTCTCTCCCCTGCATCCCTCTGGGCTCCCATTACCTGAGCTGCGGACTCATAAGTAGGCTTACGTCCTGGCGTTGCCTCTCAGTGTGATCTGCTGGAGCCATTCTACCTCTTTGGGCCTTGGTCTGTGGACCAGGAGGTTAGACCAGACAATCTGGAAGTCCCTGGTAGTCCGTGTCCTACAGCCACAGTTTACTTTAAGTTTTCTGTGATTACAACTTGAATCAGACATGAGCTGTGGCAACCGGAAGTTCAGGGGTCTGAGTCTGCAGTTATTTGTTTGTAGGACCTGTCATCGTGAGTTTACACCACATTTCTGCTCCTGCTCTGTTTCCCTTGGTAATCCGATTTCCCCACCTTTGAACTCACAACTCCTCAGTCTGTGAGGCCCCTTGTGACTGTCCCACTCCAAAGCAAAAGCAGCAGTTCGTTTATGGCACCCTCTTGGAAAAGTCTCAGAGTGTGTCTAATGTGAAAAATATTTTAAAATTTCAGTTTCCCTGAAGGTTGCCCCGGTGCCCAGATCAGTGCTGACAAAGATATCTGTCCGAGAAAGTCTGTGTTTGTCATCACAGACACCATAGCTGCTGAGTCTCACCCTGGGTCTTTAGATCCCATGAAGAGCTGCCAGGAGACTTGGTTAGAGGGTTGGTTAGAGACGTGTGCTTCTGCTTATTAGGTAAAAACTTCCAGGCGGCAGGACAAGGTCCGTATTGTTAGGTTAGTGGGTAAGACCACCTACAACAATGCTTTTCATTGTTGTAATAAAGACCATGACCAAAAGCACCTTGAGGAAGACAGGACTTATTGCACTGTGTAATTTACAGTCCGCACGAAGGGCAGCCAGGGCAGAAACTCAAGGCAACAACCTGAAGGTAAGTACTGAGACAGAGACCATGGAGGGCTGCGGCTCACTGGCTTGTTTCCAATGACTTGCTCAGCCTGCTTTCTTACACAACCCAAGACAACCTACCACAGTGGGCTGGGCCCTTCCACAGCAATCACTAATCGGGGAAATGTCCCGTAGGCCTGCCCACAGGTTAATCTTAATGGAAGCATTTTCTCAGTTCAGGTTCCCTCTTCCCAGATGACCAGAGCTTGGGTCAAATTAACAAAAACAAAGAAAACTTAATCAGCACATCTACTCAATAAATCATTCTTAGAGTTTGTGGAAGATTTTGTAGCCCTTCAGGGTGGTGGGATTTGGCCAGTCTATACTCAGATTGACCTGCGTATATAAAATGCATACTAACGTTTGAAGGATTGAATAAACAGTATGACTATCTCATCATATCGATTGCAAATGATGGGGGATACATGGGTTAAATGTAACAATAATTTAGTATTTAAATTAGTTCCACTCCATGGCCATCTGTTCTTAGTGTGGCTAATGAGATATTTGGTTCCGTGGCTAATGGCCCTTCCATTAGTGCTCCACACTGTGAGGTGGGCAGTGAAATCCCACTTGTAAGAGGAGAATTTTACAGAGGCTCCAAATGGAAGTAACATATTGGGAACACACAAGCCCCAAATAAGCCCCAGAAATAAAAGCCTTTTCCGCTTTTTAAAAAAAAATACATCTCCCCGGTTTAGCGACAAGAGTAGTGCATCCGCAATGGCCTTTCTTTACCCTTGCTTTGGAGCTGCCCTGTGGATTAGTGCCTGCTTTCCCAGCATCCTCAGGGTGTGGTGGATGTGAGCTACAGCAGGGCTTTGAGCATACTGCCTTCTCAGGCAACATTCTCTTGTATTCCCCTCCCCGGGTGTTGTGCGGTCTGTTCACAGCTGGGCAAGTGGGAAGGCTTGGGGGAGCTCAGTGCTCCTCCGCTTGGGCAGAGGCTGAGCCTGACCCATGCCTGCCTGCCCAGCAGCATTGTTGCTGGTTGCTGGAAGACTTGGTATTTATTTATTTTGCACTAGTCACGGTTGGTGTGGAAATTACTTCAAGTGTTTGGGAAAGTACTCGCCTGTGATGGGAAGAGATGGATAATTTATTGCTTTGATAGTTTTAAATTAAAAGCTATTCTCACAAACTCAGGTCCCTTTATGACTCTTGTTTATTTTCCGTTTGAAAAAAATACCGAATAAACTGGTGATGTTAGGGGTGAATGGGGAACTCGAGACCATGCTTGATTGACAGTGGCTTATTGATGTGACCAGGCAGCCTTGGTCCCCATCCCCCCTGGGCAGATGTCAGCACCTTGAAGGAGGGTTGGAATGGTGGAGGTCCTGGAAGCTAAGGTCTGGACTTGGTTATCCAGTCACACAGAGACTCTGGTCCTGGCCCTCTAGTGGTAGGAGCAGAGTGAATGTGTTACATCAGGAGTCTGGCCTGACACTGTGCTTCTATTGTGTCTAAGTTCCCTGCTACTACTATAGCACGTTGTCACAAACTTAATTTAAAACAACACATCCACTCATTTGTCCCATGAGGCTAAAACCCTGGGACAGGAAGAATTTGTTCCTGTGGTTTTGAGAACTATCTCATTTTTTTTTTTAATTTTAAAGTTGGCAGGGTCCTGAGAGCTTTGATACCAGGCAGGCATGCTCACATCTCTGTTGAGCAGATCACTTGCCCCCTCTTACAAGAACTCTGGGGATTGCATTACCTTACTCTGCAAATTTAGACCACTCCCACCTCAAAGTCCTTAACCTCAGTATACTCCTGTGACCTCAACAGCTGGGTACTGGAAATGGGAGGATCAGGAGTCCGAGTACTCAGCAGTATAGACAGAGTCCAGCCTGGATTCCAAGAGACCCTGTGCCAACAAACAAAAACCTTTAATTTGATCACATCTACAGAATTCCTTTGGCTGTATCAGACAACACATAATGCACAGATATTGGAGTGTAGACATCAGTAATATCTTTGGGGTTGGGGACATTGTTTTGCTTAGCACACAGGGTATGTTACGGTTTGAAAATACATCTCTCTGTGGCTCCAAAGTTTTGAAAGAGTGAATCTCTGTGTTTTGGAAGTCCTACTCATTGCCTGACTTTAGTGTCAGGCCATTGTTTTGGTGAGGAGGCAAGTGTTGGCACATGGTTCAGAGAAAAATGCTTACAAGCTAGCAGTTACTGCTTCATCTCCTCATGCCTAACAGCAGAATCCACCCTTCTCGTCAGTCAGCTACACACTATTGAATGGTTAGCTCTGCTTTTCCAAGATAGTGACAGACTTCAGTCAGAGTGGGAAAATACAATAGGAAAAGGTGAGATTTGTCTTCACAGGTGGCCAGTCACTTTAAAAGTAGGGTAGTAGGGAGGTAGTGTGTCCGGGATGGGGTATTCAGGCTCAACATCAGACCCCTTTCGCTTGACTTGCTGAAGTGTGACTCGATTTCTCCTTGCTCAATGATTCTTCAGATGAGCTATGAAGAGCATACGACAGCTTGGTGGACACAAGACACCACATTAGCCCAAATGATCCTTGGAACCTAAAGGGACTTGTGAGCCCTTGTTTTAGTACAAGGTAGTTTTAAAATACATGTTATACCACAATTAATGATGCTTTCTGAGCACACTTTCCTGGAGATTTTCCTTTAGCCAGCTGGCTGGTTAATCTGTGCATTCTCTGCTTCATACAATAAACAAACATCTACCATGTTCTATGTGTCATTTTGCTTACAGCATGTCTGTTAATAAAGTAGATGTTGAATTAGTTTCCTAGCAACACCAGATGCTAAATGTATAAAATCAGTAATGTTCCGTGATGTATGGAAAGATCTGGAATACTGTGGGAGCATGGGGCAGGGAGCGGGGGTTGATAAACGGGGTACCCAGGGATGGGGTGGCATTGTGATAAGAGATCAAAGACCAAGACTTGCAGAAGCAGAAGCCCTTCAGGTGGGTATTTGGGGGAACTGGTGCAGAGGCCCCCAGGGGTGGTCTAGCTGCTCTGTCATATGAGTGGCGAAGGGTTAGCAAAGCTGGAGAGAAGGGAGTAAGCATGATGGGCCAGGAGGTCAAAGGGAGGCCAGCTGTCCTGGGGGCAGGCGGCAAGACTCCAGAGTCTAGAACATTAAAGGTCTTCAGTAGAGCAGTGACCCATGTGACTGAAGGTTAGGCCTGTCTGTCTCCTGTCTAGGCGGGATGATTTGAGAGCAAGGACAGAGGGGAGGTGTGAAGACTGGAACTGCAGACTTTAAACACAGGAAACGGGTCAGGGTGTTTGTTTCTAGGAGAGAAGTGGGTGGTAGCTGATACGTGGGGTGTGCATGGCATAGGGCCAAGAGAAGGCGTTAGTTTTCAAATGCAAGAAAGGAGGTGGGCAAATAGCAAACCAACTTTTTTGGGGGGGTTTTGAGACAGGGTTTCTCTGTCTAACAGCCCTAGCTGTTCTGGAACTAGCTCTGTAGACCAGACTGGTCTCGAACTCACAGAGATCCTCCCGCCTCTGCAGCCCAAGTGCTGGAATTAAAGGTGTGCACCACCACCGCCTGGCACAAACCAACTTTTGAGACTGGCAAAGAAACAATGGAAGAGTTGCAGGTCCTATGTGCTTGAGCAGGTGAGTAGGGTGGTATCTTATGCCAGGGTGGGGTCTGGTGTAGACGACTCAGAAATGTGGAAATGGGGGGGAGACAGCACTAGCAGGTGGCTCCCTCTATCCCCAGATTTACCATTTTCTCAGATAGAAGCAAATCCCAAGCCTTGTAGCCCAGAGGGAGACAGGTTGGCTGGGGGAGCCTTGGATGTTTGAAGAGAGAGAGGTGTAAAATGTTTATGTAGTTAAATTAACAAAATTGCTGGGGGTTTTTTCTATTTGAATGAAATTAGTTTAACTGGTATCAATTTTGACCATTTCAGGAGGACAGAGTCATCACTTCCAGACCTTTACCATTGCACATTTTCTTTCGTAGCCATCATTTTATGGAGTCAGACTTTGTAAATGTGTATTATGCCAAGAAGATTTTCTACTCTCTTATTTGAGAGCTTGCTTGGCGCTTCCAGCAGAGGAATGCAGGGACTTGGCCAATGTGATCTTTCTCTGTTTGGGGAAGGTTGAGTGTGCAGCATTAGGAGGGAGATGCACAGTGCAGTGTGGGAGGAGAGGACACCACTAGCCAGCCAGATCAACAGTCAGCCCTGTCAATCAATGCAGTGTGGGAGGAGGAGACACCACTAGCCAGCCAGATCAACAGTCAGCCCTGTCAATCAATGCAGTGTGGGAGGAGGAGACACCACTAGCCAGCCAGATCAACAGTCAGCCCTGTCAATCAATAGGATGGCAGTAGTTGTAGTCACATTGCCTTCACTTTTTTTTGTTTGTTTTGTTTTGTTTTTTGAGGCAGGGTCTGGCTATGAAGGCTGGCCTTGAACCCACAGTCCTCATGCCCCAGCCTCCTGAGTGTTGGGATTATGGGTGTGCATCACATTATCTGAATGATTTTGATTTTCAATTTTAAATCAAAAGCAGATTTTAGTTATCACCTTGGCTGTTTCTCTGAAGCTACCTCTTTTCTGGGCCAGACTTGGCAGGTCTGAGGGTCAGATTTGCCTTTTAGTTAGCTTTGAATCCAGGGGACCTTCTCCCACTTGGCCACACTTTGCTCCTCTTTCATTTGCAATAATCAACTATGGAGGGGTAAAATTAACAGTGGGGAAAGCGGGGGACATGGAGTCTCTTGGGTAAATAGCAGAGTGGCAGTACCTCCTGGGATCTGGTCCAGGCAGGTCAGCAGGTTGGACTGAGGGAGCAGTCTACACCCATCTAAAGTGAGCAAATTCAGATTTGCAGCTTCCTGTGGGTCAGTAGTTTAGTTCTACAAAGGAGAGCACTAGGTGTAGTCATCATCTTGCCAAATCAAGATGCATGGATGTGAGTACCAAGAGCTGGAGTATTCAGTAGAGAAATGCATGTTTAGCATGTGCAAGATGCATGGATGTGAGTACCAAGAGCTGGAGTATTCAGTAGAGAAATGCATGTTTAGCATGTGCAAGATGCATGGATGTGAGTACCAAGAGCTGGAGTATTCAGTAGAGAAATGCACATCTAGCACGTGCAAGGCACATCAAAAACAAAAACAACTAAACCAAACCCAAACTCAAACCACTCTAAACAAAACACAACCAGTCAGCAAGCAGTATGTTTTTGTGTAATTAAAGATAATAATAATAATAATACAAACTTGTAAGTGCTTTCTGCATATTTTAGGGAGACCTGTAAAGAATAATGAGGGGCCAAGGTGATAACTCAGCCATGAAAGTGCTTTCCGCACAAGCATGAGGGCCTAAGCTCAGGTTCCCAGTACCTGCATAGAAGCTGGGTGTGATGCTATTTATCTGTGATCCTCGTGCTGGGGAGGGAGGCAGTGGCATGAGGAGCCCTGGAGTCTGGGCTCAACAAAAAGGTAGATGGGGCTGTAGAGATGGTTCAGGTTAAAATGCTGCTCTTCTAGAAAACTGGGCCGTTCCCAGAACTGGTGCCAGGAAGCCTCAGAATGACCTGTTAAACAACCCCATCCACCACAGGTGTCAAACACACATAAACAGACTTTAAAATCGGGGAAACAAAGACACCCAAGGTCGACCTGTGGCCTCCACATGCACACGCATCCCCCTCCACATGTACACACAGGAACATGTACACACATGAACGGAATCATAAAGAATGCCTCAGACCTTTGGCTGGTGCTACATACACATGGAGAGAAGAAGTCGTTTCTGGATAATAGCCGATGTTAAAATGTGGAGGAGGAGACTTTGAAGCTTCAGTTCCCCACATTAGTGTGCTAGCAGCGAAGGTGGGGGAAACTTACAGCTTGACTCTTTGGAGGAAAAGACTGGAAGACGGAAAGGCCAAGTGTCACCCGAGATCAAGAGCGAGCGGCGAAGGGGAGGCGTGAGCTCCAGTCCTGGCCCCTTTTGTGTGTGGCTACCTTCACCGTCAACCTAACCAGGTGAAACAGACTTTAGGGCTGGGGGAACGGAGTGGGGTGGGGAGCTCTTCCCTTTGCCCCGCTCTGAGAATCTCACCCTGGATCCTCCACCCCAATGGGCATCTCTTGAAACTTCCTTGCTGCCAGCCCCTGCTGCCTTGGCCTCCTCTGTTCATGAGCTCACAGCAATCTCATTTGCACCTTGGTGCACTAGTTGGTGATTCCAGGAACGTTGACTCCCCCTGCAGTTTGCTGGTTCCTGGTTTGAATGGCAGCCCGCATGTCTCCTGTTTTCTGATCACCTGGATATAGGGACCTAATGCCTCGCTGCCCTGCTCGCTCTCCCTCTTCGCGCCCGTGCCACTTTCTGGTTAGGGTCCAGGCGTGGCTTACGTTGCAGTGGAGCCTGGGGCATTCAGCTTGCTTCCTGTCTCACTGGCCCTCTAAGAAAGACCATGAAGTTGCACATATTTTAATGCTTTATTTTACAAAGATCACAAATTTCAATTTTAGGTTAATATTTTAGTCTTAGAAAATTAGCAAAGGAAACAGTTTTCAAGGTTTGTTGTTCATCTACAAATGCATTCCTGCTTTCCAGATAATTCATGCAAAAGTCTATGAAGAGCTACCCAACGGAAGGACTTCTCCTAAAGCAGTAGTAGCTGGATTCTACTTGGCTTTAAGTGGTTCTGACCCTAAATCCCATCTTGAGAGAGTTCTGAAAAGACGATGAAGCCACAGACAAAGTTTATTTGGAAACATAGTTTAAAACCACGCGAATGTAAATACAGGTTAACAATATGAAAAAGGAAGGCATGCCTTCAATAAAGTATAAACATACTACCTCAAGCTTGGTATTTGCAAATTATAAGTCAACTGAGTGAATTAGCACATCAGTAGGATAAGTGGTTATTTTTTTTATCGTAGTTTTATTTCAAAAGGCAATGCGGAGAAAGACTACGACAGAGGCTTACTACATGGCCGAGCAGGCCGCGAGTTACTCGCTATGCCACAGAAATGTTATAGTATGCCAATAATATTCAATGCCCCATTGCTGTTGGTTGACTATAGATCACTTAACTTGGGGGTTGATATTAATTTAGAAATTCAGTGTAAACATTTAAAGTTAAGTTTTTCTCTGTTACCTATGTCAGCTTGAAAATGAAACCCCCAGATTTAAAGGTGTTGAGCACAATAAGGAAAGCATCCTGGCACTTCTCTTAAAACACAATTTTTAGGTTAGGCTAGATATGCAGTATTCATAGATATACAAAATAGATAGAAATATTTCTAAATACTCAATAAATGCTTCGTATAGGTTGTAAAAAGTTTAGTGAATTGATCAGTTATTCTGTTCAACTGATGTAAACAAATTTGGGTAATGAAAATGGAGAAGGGCTTGGGTCAGATGATGGACAGGGAAAAGAAAGACTGATACTTTAGGCTTGTGTCTTCACTGATGGTAACATAGCAGGTCATGAACTCACTGATCACATGGCACAATCCTTTCCGAAGCCTTGTGAGAGTCATGTGTCTCAGTGAAGAGGGAAGATATCCATGTGAACTACTGGGTGCATGTCATTTCCCGCTCCCATCAATTCACAGAAAAAGCAGAAACAACCTCAGTAATGCACACGGTACGGTTTAGCCACCAAGGGCTCCCTTGTTTTGCACCTTTGATCATTTTCGGTGCAGGTTTTCTAGGACTGTCCCTCTGTCTTGCTAAGGGATGCTCAGCTACCCTCTTCCTAGCTCAGGAGGTCCTTAGGCTGGGGCACTGGTTTCCAGAGTATTTTATTTGGTATTTCTGCAGCATTTGCAGCGCTGTGTATGGCGTGAGAAACTATTAAGCCTCACACTTGGATTTCCTGTCACTTTCCTCTTAACTGTGTGTTGTCTCCACACCTTGGTCTTTCTCCGCGTGGGGGGAAGAGTAGTTTAGACTCTGGGTTTATGTTTGGAAAGGCACAGGGGATTATGAAAGGGTCAAAAAGTTGTTCTTCACTTATGACCTAAAGAACGGTCTTTTTAAATTTTCCAGACAGTGTGTCTTAACACAGCACAGGATGGTCTTGAACTTCGTAGGGCCAAGAATGACCTTGAATTCCTGACTTTCCTGCCCCCACCTCTCACTTGCTGGGATTACAGATGTGTGCCACCAGGAGCAGTGGAACGCTTTGGAGGAGCATGGGTGACAAGCACTATACCAGCAGGGCTACGTCACCACCGCCAGCCTCACTATCCTGAGCTTCATCCTCTCCTTTCCTAGCCTTTTTTTTTCATAAAACTGGTGTTTTAGTAAAACAACAGAGAGAAGACATTGGCCATAAAGTCATCTCCTATTCCTGAATTTGAGTGCTTTTGGTCAGGTTGATCAAATCTAGTTTCCGAAGGGAGAGGGACCTTGACCTTGCAAATAGAACAATAACCTACATGCTGCTTTGTGATACACTAGTCCACTGGGAAACTAAGGCCCCATGCCCACTTTGCCTCAGGGCAATCTCCATGTGTTTGACATCACTCTAACCTTCTTTCATAATTTAGAATCCCAGTGTTTCCTATTTTTTTTCCTAAACTTGAAACACATTATTAAGAATCCAGAACTCAAGGCTTCTTGTGCAAAGACAAGTGCACAGCCTGGTCACAGTTTTAGCTCTGTCAAGCTTCACATGGGTTTTAAAGGACACAGGTCTGTACCTGGGTCCCTCAGATGACTGGCCTGGGACTGGCAGTCACAGTGCTTGAACCAGTGCCAATGTGATGACAGGCGTCTACAGGATGAGATGGGAAAAGCAAATACAAAATACTGGGACATTAGGAAGTGCCTGCTTGTTGAGGGGAGCGGGAAGGCAAGCCAGCCTATGACACCAGTCATGCAAGGGAAGAATGGGCCGGTTTACATTCAGTGAAAGGATCTTGCATGCTTTGGTTAATAGTCATAGGCAGATTGTAAGTACTGACGCATGCAGTAGTTTTTGTACCTGAGGTTATATGTTTTGCTTTTTAAAAATTGCCTTTTTACAAACGTTATGCCAGAGTTTGTCTATGAACACTCTTTAAAAATATATGTATCTACTTCTCAGTTCAAAACAGCTTAATTCAGCCAGTCCTATAAACAGTGAGGTGAGAAGGGCATTGTGCAGGAACATTTGCACGGGGAGCCAGTTGGAAGCTATGCTACAAGGTTGAAGTCATGGGTGTTGCCTGTGTCTCCATTTTCAAAATAAGAGGTCTCAGAAAGATGGCACATGAATTAAATCTTCCAAATACCTAGTTTCTAGACTGCTTCTAGAAGCTTGTCAGGATAGGAAAGAGATCAACATCATGACACTTAGGAAGGAGCAATTCGACCTTGTGGAAGCAGTTCAGAGACAAATGAGGATGTACAGTGACTGCCCTCTTTCTTTTGGTCCCCCCAGGAGTGCACAGATAAAGTTTATGCTAAGAGGTTTGGGAACTATGAGATGGGCTACAATTATAGTCAAGCCTTGCCCATATGGCAAGAATATTCCAGAACGATTTATCAATAAAAGAATTTAGATATTGTTCTAAAAGTCGGCATGATCTCTCAGTATAAATAAAAAGGGCATGTAAATCTGGGAGTGAGTGTATTCTGGACATGCCTGCCTGTTCTGACAGACATCCGACTGGCTCAGGAAGTGCACTTAATTGTTATTAAAGTTTCTGGTGCGTTGTGGGGAGGGGTGTCAGGATGAAACACAGAGAACGCAGACTCAGCGAGGCTGACTTGGCTAGGAGGTTCTTTGCTCCTCATCTGTACAGGGTCTCCTGGAGCCCACGATGACCGTAATCTCCTAATTGCCCTGGTTCCATTTCCCAAGTGCCGGGATTGTAGCTGTATACCACCATGGTCGGCTTACGTGGGTCCGGGGTGCACTGTGCTCACTGAGTTCCACCCTTGGCCCCTCTTTATTATATCTCTTCTTTGCATGCAGATGTTCTACCAAAACCTGTAACATTTTGAAACTCAGCAGTGGGTTCAAATGGTTTGCTCTGCATTTTCATCCAATTTACTGGCAAAAACAGGTCCCTGGAAGCTACTGAGAGGCCATTGTATGAAGGAGTCTCGTCCTTAGGGTCCTCACCATCCTGTGAATAAGTCCTGTCCTTAGGGTCCTTCCCAGGGCCTCAAAAGAATTCCCTAGTCCTTCGAACAGAAAGAGAAAAGGCAATTTCTTGCCATGAAAACCCTGCAACAGTTCTGCATTTTGAAAGTATATGACGAAAAGATGCAGACACCGTGAGGAAGACACTAAAGCCCCACTCCTTAACGTCTGCTATAGCTCTATTTATATAATGTCTTTCTTTTTAGTTATTGGTTTTTACTTACTATCATTATGATAGCATTGGACATTGCAACTCTTTCCCTCTTAGGCAATAATTTTGATCTTCCTGATAAGTGGTCGCCTATGAAAATCTTAATTGTGATGGATTAAACTAGGGAAGTGGAGAAAGTCCCATCAGATGTCCTATAAAATGCTACATAATGGTGAAGTGGAAAACTGTCAGCTGTCCCCTAAAATAACTCCCTGGACTTTGAAGCTACTTGGTATTCCAGTTAAATAAACTTGGGCCACAATATGTGACACCATTTAGCAACAATCAAATGTAATAAAACTTCCCACATTTCACTAGTCAGGCTGAGCCTGAGCTCCTGTGGGAAGTGGTGATTGGTCTGATGGTGTAGTGGGTCTTTATCCTGGAAAGATTAGGGGCTGCTGAGAGCTTGGGAAAGCATTATGAACAGAATGACCAGGAAGGTTGCTTTGAACCCTTCATTTACAGGCTTGGAAGGGTCTCTGAGGGATTCAAACCAGGTGGCCAATAGGTGACATTTGGAGTGAAGAAGAAGGCAGGAATAGTCACTACACTATCAGCAATGTTCAAGCAGGCAATGCCATGGTCTCATCTGGCCCAAAGAAGTCTTCGCTGTCTGTTTTTAACAGTCTAGAGCAGTGGTTCTCAACCTCCCTAATGCTGCGACCCTTTAATATAGTTCCTCATGTTGTGGTGACTCCCCCCACCATAAAATTATTTTTGTTGTTACTTCATAACTGTAAATTTGCTACTCTTATGAATCATAATGCAAATATTTTTGGAGATAGAATTTTGCCAAAGGGGCCATGACCTATTAGTTGAGAACCACTGGTCCAAAAAAATCTGCTCTTCAAAATACATCTGAGCTTTGCTTTGCTGCGCAGACTAATAGAAAGCATGGGCCAGAGACGGAGAGATGGCTCAGCTGTTAAAGGCTAGCGTGATTTGTTGCCATGCCCCGGAGTGGATGCCTTAATGCCTGTGTCCTGCTGCAGAGCTGGGGCTACGGCTCCATCTTAGGGAACACTGACAATGAAGAGCAAGGCCTGACACCTACAGTGGTCTCATCAGCTTGTCCTTATAAGACAGAAAGCTCATGTGACACATAAGCCTCGAGGACTTGTAGTCACCTGTGAACTTCATGTCTTTCACAATCCAGGGACTCCATGGTGATGGAGTGGTTTCAGTCAGCCTCTAGGCACATTTTCAATCAGGAGTAGGTAATTTCACGGTCAGTTAATCTGCTCTGACCCAAAATATGGTTTCTGGTAACTACAAGTGTTAGTGGAGAGAGTTATTAGTAAGCAAAGAGCATGAAAAAGTTGGGACCAGGCTGCTTTCAGAAGGATTCTGGAGGTGGGAAGGCACAAGGCGACAGAGACTAGGGTGTTTTACTAGAATTAGAGCCGAGCATAATGGTGTTTTGGTTAGCGTTTTGCCAACATTCTTCTAATTCTTTTTAAATAACCACCAAGCCTGAACATCCACAATAATCTGAAGATGTATGTGGAAGGTTATCAGCTAAGAAAGGCGTCCCTGCAGATGGCGAAGGCCTGGTTCTTGCCGAGTGTTTAAATTAGAGCCCAAAGGGCACCTCCTTCAGAGGAGAACTCTGCTACTCAGCATAGCTCGGCCACAAACGTGACCTTCTTCTGTCCCTCACAGCTTGAGGAGGTGGACAGTGTGGGCTATCATGGAACTGAGGAAACGCGTCAACTTTAGGAAAAATGTATTTATCACGCTTAGGAAATACCATTTGAAATAGGGAGAGTTTAAATGGAGTGTCATTGTGTAGGGCAGTTAGAAAGCCGGAAAATGGGTATGAAAACAAGTTAACACACACTCACTAGAAATCGCAGAAAGTCGACCTTCCTTCTGCAGGGAGAATGCAGAGGCAGAATTTTGCTTCCCACTGAGATCCAGAGTCCCAGAAAGCAAGCAAAGAAAACTGGGTTTAACATATTTACATTCTATGCCAAGGCGCCTTCAAAACCCTGTGCTAAGAAAAACTCCTCTCAGAATTTTTTATTTGGTCCATTGAGCTAACAAATCTGTCTCAAATCCTCCAGCCCCCGGCCCCCTCCCCAAGTTAGAAGCTGGAGCAACAAACCCGAAGCTCAGCAAGGCATAAATAAGATACTAAAGTGCTTATGTACAATCCTAGACAGGATTTCATTGGGAACAGCAAAATGTCTAGTGCAAAAACTGCTTTTGCCAGCAGAGTTCTCTCTCTCTCTCTGTCTGGAAACAAAGGCTCATCGTAAAAGTTAAAACGGGAGGAGGGGGAAGCGACACCTGCCTTTAGTCAGGTTGTGTGTGTGCATGCGCCAATGGCCCGGACTCTATGTTCAGTCTCATGAAAGGCGAAGACAGTTTTGAGACAGCCTGAGCTCAGTTTGCTGACAAACTGTCTTGCCAGGTCCCATGAACAGGCTCCTCAGATGTGTCCCCATGTGACTGGGGACAGGATAACTCAAAGTCCACTGGTAACTTGGAAGAGTGTACACAGTTACCTTATCTTTCTTTGTCATGAGAATCTTGGTTCTTCTCTTGAACCCGACCTTGACTTTGTGCTTTTGGGTCTGAACAGAGGCCAGGTATTGTCTGTAGTAATCAGTTAGTTCTCTTGGGCTACATGACCATGACCTTTTGACTCTCTGCTTTAACCTTTAAAAAAAAACAACCTTTTTTTTTGAAATTCATAATAAAATAGTTTTGTCCCTTTTTAGTATAATAACAGATGAGGGATTATTCTGTATTTCTTTCTTTTCCTTTAAGGATCCAAGTTGAAAGCTCTCAGGAGGACATCCAAGTCACCAAGGTTGGCTGCCTGGAAGAGTTCTGGCTGGTCCATCAGCGACAGTGCAATTCTGAGGGCAGCCCAGATGTTCCCCGAGATGGCAGGGTGAGGGACTTGCTGCTGGTTCCTGCTCTTTCTTTGCAAACTGAGGGCCGTGAGAAAATTGCTGACAGCTTCTCTAAAAAGGGAGAAAGGCACACCTTAAGATCCAGTGAACGCCAGAGTCAGCACACTAAAATAAACAGAGTTGCTTCCCTGCCATGCCCTAGGTCTCTTCTCCAGGGTGAGGGGGCTCCCAGGGATGGCTTTCAGGTTTTCTAGTTACTCTTTTGTGAACAATTATTGTTAAATATAGTGGGCCAGACAGGGAACAGGAAAGTCTGTTTTACTTTGGGAGCAGAAAAGAGGGAGGCTACTCTGATGCATTTCCTCTGCTCAGGGAATCACCTGGAGACGTTATCTGTGTGCAGATGTGATCTTTGTCAACTGTCTTTAAGGGAAGAAAATGGCCCTCCTTAAAAGCATGGTGGTCTAGGCTTGCTTGGTAGTGACGAAATAAGGAGCTAAGCTTCATAGTTAGACTGGCTGGCCTTCACTTCCAGCTGTTTAGCCTTAGGCAAATTTCTTTGTAGAGCTTCAGTCCCTAAGTGAATAATAGGGATAGCAGGAGGCATTTTAGGATTTGGCTGTAAAGTACCCTGGAGTCAATTCATGTAAAAGCTCCATCAGGAAACTGAGAGGCTGGTGACCTTCTTCACTTTCCCCTCCTCAGCTGCTCACCTCACCTACTACTGCCTGGGGATGTACGTGAGGCAGCCCAACAGACAGAATACAAAGGCAGAAAGAAACTGGCTCTAGGGAGCAAAATAGTACAGGAATTCTCCAACACAAGGCTGCTCTTTCCTGGTACAGTTTGGTTTTGGAAAGTGGTTATTTTCTTGTAAAGCATGTCATTTCTATTGCTATGCAATGTTTGCAATGTTCTATTACTTTCCAGTGAATCTCTTAAAATGCTTTAGTTTAATTTCTGACACCACAAGTATTGATAGGTAAAGCTCACATTAGCTCAAGGCTTTGGCATTTTCAGCATTTGTAGGAAGTACAAAGGCATCCTGAGAACGGGCATGGGGGTGGGGACAGCTGAGCTCCAGGATCTTCAATGGCTTTGCAGCTTTTTGGGCCCATAACTGTATCAGGGCATTTCAAACAATAAGCCACCATTTAATTTCTCCCTCCCTAACTTTATTGTATTTTAAACAATAGATTCACCGTATTTTTTTCTTCCCTAACTAATTCTATCTGATGGTTTAGAAGAACTGTATTCTTGGCTTGGCTTTGCCCAAAATGGCTCTGAGCCTCCCAGAGTCCCCCTGGCTTTCTCCCTCTCCAAGATTCTTTTTTCCTTAAATGGAAAATTAAATGTTGGACTATTAATAGTTCATACAGACTTACATGGGTGTTAGCCCCCAAGTAACTTGTCTGAACCCAGGCATACTTCACCTGTAGGCACCCAGGTTGATGCAGCTGATCCCCAGGTTATATCTGGACCGGATGAAGCCTGGCTGGATCTCCAGGGCTCTTGTGTAGGCCTCCACAGCTTCCTCACTGCGGTCTCCATTTGCCAGGGTTGCCCCAAGACGGTTCCACAAGGAGTAATCCTTATGACAAAGACAGGAGTTACTTAATATCCAGGAGCACCGTGGAGTGCTCCCACTTCTTCGCTTTACAGCTGAAGCGAGATGGCTGAAGGCTTAGTCAGGGCCCATGAACAGGGTCTGTACAGAGGTGATTATTAAAATTTCTCTCTGGTTCACTGGGTGGAAAGGACTGTCATTCTTTAAAGAACAGCAGTCATTGGATGTCTTGTAGTTCACACTTCCATTTCAGGCATTTTGGAATGGACAGCTGCAGTGGTGTGCCATCTGTCCTTGAACTCACCAGAGGCAGAGATAAAATGAAGAAGGAATGTGCCGAGGATTACCCCTGAAAGTTTGTTTCCTACAACCCCCCATCCCCAGGGTGTTTTGTTGTGCTGGGATTCCTTACCTCTGGCCGAACAGTTAAGGCAGCATTAAATGCATCAATTGCTCTGTTGAACTCCCCGCTCAGGTGGAAGAGAACCCCAAGACCTGTCTGCAGGTCCGGGTCTATCATGTCACCATTTTGGTGGGCAGCTTCCAGGTAGAGTTCCTTCACTCCTTCCAGAACAGAGCTATGAAGTAAGAATCTGATTCAGTGTCCGGGAAGTTGGATCACTTGGAGCCAGAGCTACAGGTGGTTGTGTTGTGTTTGGTATGGCTGTTGGGAACTGAACTTGGGTCCTTTGAAAGAGAACCATGGTCTCTTAACTGCTAAGCCACTCCTCTTGCCCCATATTGAAAAGTTTCCCTCAAAATAGTTTAGGGACTAGAGCAACAGCTCAGTATCTACGAGCACTTATTGCTCTTGTGGAAGACCTGGGTTTGATTCCCAGCCCCAATATGTGGCTAACAATGGCCTGTAACTCCAGTTCCAGGGATCAACACCCTCTTTTGGTCTCTGCAGGTACCAGGCATGCATAGGGTACACATAATCTACATTCAGGCAAAATGCCCATATGCATAAAATAAAAAATTAATTGATATATATTTTAGCTTCATGAGAGGACTACTAATAGTGGATTATAAAAACAATATAGTCAATTATCAGTCATCACAAATATGCAACAAAACACATATACAAGCCATGTTACGTAAGGTCCTCATGGGAGAACACTGTTGACCCAATGTTCCATCCCTGAAGCTGAACTGACCAAAGAGATTCAACTCAGATTTCCTCCAACAAGGGACTTAAGTGTATTCAACCCTAGTTCTCAGGGTATTGGCATTAATTCCAAAGCACTTGAATTTGAAATATGGGTAAATGTCTATAAATAGCCACAAAGCAGGTCATTATGTCTAAAGGACAGCTTCTGAGTTTAGATATGTGTTCCCCCAAAAATCCAGTCTGTGGTGCTGTGGGGAGGTGGTAGAACCTTTGGAAAGTGGAGGCCTGAGGGAAGAAAGTCAGGTCATGGAAGCAGGGCAGGAAGGAGATATGGGGAATCTTGCTACCCCCCCTTTTCCCCAGCCACCATGAGGTGAACTACTTCCTTGACCACATGCTTTACTTTTGTAAATGATGTGTTGTTCCATCACAGTTCTTAAAACCCTAGGCTAATTGACCACCGTCTAACCCTTTAAAAATGCAAGCCCAAAGGGACCTTTCCTCTTTATAAATTGCTGACCCCAGGTATTTTGTCATAGTAATAGGATTCTACATAGAATGAGGACAACCTGTCAACTGGGGACTTAGACATCCGCCGAGTGAGGCCTGGAGAGCCCTTCTTGTTCTTTACAAGGTATTTGTACTTTGGGTTCTGCTTAATCCAGTTCTTCAGAGCTTCGCAGGCATCCTGCTGATGACCCGTGTTGGTGTAACTCACAGCCAAAGCCATCAGAGCTTTCAAGTTGTTGGGCTGCAACTCCAGGCACCTCGAGAGAAGACAAAACAGATCAATTATGCAGCCTTGAAGCCTTTATTAATTAAAAATTGCAGAAGTTAAATTATGTCAAGTCACTGGAAAGTACTTTATTTCTCCAAATGAGAATCCAGATCAAAGAATGTGGTTTTTAAAGAGGCTAAAACATCCTCATGACAGCTGGATTTGCAACTTTGTGTTTTAAAAACGCTTATTTTATCTTATGTGAGTGTTTTGCCTGCATGTTTATCTATGTACCACATTTGAGCCTGGTACACAGGGAGGTCAGGAGAGGGACTGGATCCCCTAGAAATAGAGTTACAAATGGTTGTGAACTGTAGCACCTGCACTATGGGATGGTACGCGAGCCGGGAACTGGGCTGGAGACTTAAAAACACACGCACACAGACAGACAGAGACACGGGGACACGGGTCATCCTTGATATAAGAATGCCAAGAATGCCCACTTTACTGTGCTCAGGGGTAACTTATATGGGGCTCTGGCCATGCCCCAGCTCTCAGGATCTTTTAGCTGCAGGCTCATTAGAACCTACTCCCCTGCCATCAGGGTCTTGTGCTTAGAGCAGCTGCAGGGTCTGGGGGTCTGCAGTCTCCAACATTGAACTACCGTGTGGGTGCTGAGAACTGAACCAGGGTCCTCTGCAGGAGCAGCCAGTGCTGTTAAACACTGAGCCCACTTTTCCAGATCTGGTTTTGATAACTTTAATAAACTTTGCTAAAGTGTGGCTGCTGTATGCTAAAGAGAGAATATTGTTTAACTGTGGCTCTATTATCTTAACTCCCCTAAGTTGGACTTGGACAAAATGTTGATGCACAGAGATTTAAAAAAAAAAGGCTGTACAATGTTTTGCAAAAGAGAGGGGACTCTGTTTCTAGTCTTCTAATGCAGGCTTGTACATGTCTCAGGCTATTGTTGCCCCCTGCAGGACTTTCTACTGGCCTCCAGCAGGACTTCCCAAGTTTAAAAGTTCAAAAAAGGGACTTTGCACTACACACATTCTAGCACTGGGGGGCTGCAGTGGGACCTCATGTGGGAGGGGCTGACAAGCCCCCAGGTGATGCAGACCCTGGTAGGATCCTCCTACGACTTGGAGAAGCAAGTTCCCAGGGCTTCAGAAAGGCAGCAGCAAACCCTGAGTGTGCTTCAGAACCCCTGGGAGATTCTAGCACTAATGATGCATGCTTCCTCTGTCCTAACCAAGTAAATCATGACTTCTGAGAGTGTCCAGGACTCAGACTCTAAGGCATCTTAAAAAAGAATCCCATTGTGCATTTGCATGCAGAGTTAGAAGCTATCGACTCAGAATGTGCTAGATTTTGCATCATGGGATGGGGGTTTAAATCCTGTCTCTCTTGTACATGAGGCCTTGGCCTTCCCTAACTCCCAGTGTCTCTTGGCTACAGGAAATGTCTCTTAAGCAACACTCAATCAACTTATACTGTGAGATACCAACCTCAGTGGGCGAGTCTACACTCTGTCCCTCCTCCCAACCCAAGCGATCTCCACCTGCAGTCAGTAATTTGAATGCAATTTTTCCTGAAGAAAATTTCTGGAGTTGTGAAAGGCTAGAGCATTGAAAGTCCATCAATTCAATGAGTCTGACTGCTGATTGCTTTCAACACAGACTTTCTTTGGTTCAAGAGAAAGTGAATTGACTTGTAGACTGAGAAGCTTTATGGTTTGGGAAATTATCCCATCAGAGCTACGTGTGAGTGGAACACGGCATTCCAGCACAGGCCTTGGACAAATGCTTCCCTCTCCTCTTGGAGGAAGAGCCTGAAGGTTAAGTTCCACGTGTCCCCCAGGCCCACAAATTTGCACTTAGCTTCATCTACCTCTGGAGGGCGACAATGGCTGCTTGTTCATTTTCATTCTCTGCCTGGGTTATACCAAGAAACTGCCATGCCTATGAAAACAAAACAAAACGAAACAAAATGAAACAAAACTAAACGCCAAACAAACAAAAACCCAAACCAACACAAGAAACAAACAAACACGAAACAGACTGTTAACAATGCAAAACGAAGCAGACTGCTTGCCATTTTAGTTAGTTTGGCTGTGATGCCCTGTGGGGAGCAAGCTTAATTATAGGGATGTGGCCTAGAGGGAGGACCTGCCACACACTCCAGCTGTACTTTGAACTGCCTTTCCTTGCTTTATTTACTCATCTCTGCAGATGCAACATGAAGCTGTCCTCGTAACTATAGCGCATTTCCCCAGTTCTTCAACATTTTGTGCCAGGACTCAGTGCAGTTTTGAGAACCCAGTAAATGTTCTATAAATGTTGGCTGAGTAAATCAAGGGTAATATATGATGTGACTTGAGACCCAGACAAAAGTCATATTCCTCCATAAAAACCATGGGCAAACCTCATGTTCATCTTTGATTTATTTAATTTTTAAATGGATACATGGTCTCTGTATGTAAACCAGGCTGGCTCTGCCTGCCTTTGCTCCTCCCTGCAGTGTTGAGATTAAAGGTGTGCACAACCATGCCTGGCTCAGGTTGGCTACTTTTGTTTGTGTTTTCTGTCCTCACTTTTTATCTTTGGAGACTCTGGATCTCAAAGATTAGAAAGTAGTTAGAAAGTGGGGGATGGGTAGCTTTCTAACAAGAGCAGCCTGAACCAGGGGACCTTCCTTGTAAACCTTGGTGAAGATGCACCCTGCAGCATCCTGTCTCATTCTGATGCCTTAACACACTTTCCCAGTGTGACAGAGGAAGGGGAATCCCACCTCAGCATCCCCAGGGTCCTGAAGAATTGCTGCTTCCATGAACAGGATGGTGACAGGCAGGTCCCCTTCCTTCAGCCTCTTTAAACCTTCTTCAAATGCTCCAGGCCAGTCCTTGAAGGGATTCTCAGTGTGAAAGTAATAGCCCTGTGACACAAAGAGGCCACAATGTGACATGTCACTGTCTTCCTCATCCTTACACTCAGCACATCTCTGGACAACTTACTGCCTCAGTGGGTACACAGAAGAGGCCACGACATGACATGTCATTGAACACATTTCTGGACAACTTACTGCCTCATTGGGCAATACAGGTGCCCCTACTGAAAACACATCTTTTTAAAAATATAGATATTTTTCTCTTGTAAGTATTTAACACAAAATATGCAAGCACTCATCTAGAATTTTCTATGAATATTCAACTTAGAGAGAAGGCTCACACACAGTCTTTAACCTATACCCTACTTAGTTTTGGATCATGGTTATCCTATGTCACTAAAATTATTTATGTAGATATGCTAAATTTATTTACTCAGTCTTTATTGAATGACATTTTGGTTATTTAAAAAGTGAGAGTAATAGGGTAGCTCATTCCTGGAATTCTTAACAATGAAGGCTCAGGCAGGAGGATCACCCTGAGTTTGAGGTCAGCCTGGGCTACAAAATAAACCACT
>LOJH01011110.1:3606-21261 GCA_001685095.1 Ellobius talpinus
AGACAAATAAGAAAATAAGCTGGGTGGTGATGGCAGCATGTGCCTTTAATCCCAGCACTTTAGAGGCAGAGGCAGGTGGATCTCTGAGTTCAAAGCTAACCTGGTCTACAGAGTAAGTTTAGGAAAGTCAGGGCTATGCAGAGAAATCCTGTCTCAAAATAAAATTTGAGACAGAAGATGTCAAAGGCTATATAGCTCAGAGGCAGAATGGGTACCTACTGTGCACCAGACCCTGACTTCAATCTCCAGCAATGGAAAAAGAAACCAGAGAGGCTCAGGGGCTACACAAGCTCTGTTTGTGTCAAACCCCATCCAGCACAGCACAAAACTAGGCACAGTGGGGCACACCTATAATCCCAGCACTCAGGAAAATCAGATCAAGGTCATCCTCGGCTACACTCTAAATTCATGGCTAGTCTGAGATACATAAGACTTTGTCTTGATGAACCAATCAATAAAATGAGAAGGGACAAAGGTGAGGAAGGACTAGGCACGGGAGGGAGGCAGGGAGGGAGGGAGAGAGGGAGGAAGGGTGAGAGGGAGAGAGGGAGGGAGGGTCTTGCTATTTGGCCCAGGCTGTCTCAGCTTCCAGAGTGAGTGCTGGGATTACAGGCCTCAGCCACCATACTCTGCTGTGGCACATTTTTATGTTATGTTGTTATCTAATATATTAATAGTTTAATCCCCACAATAGTAACATTACTATCTATTGACAGTCTGCTCTCAAAGCCTGTATTGGTTTTTGTGTGTGATATAATTTCACTTTATCTTAACACCAAGTAATAGGTGTAGCTGCTTTGAAGTTACTTTGCCTAAAGTTGCCAATTAGTAGGATCTGGCCCAGAAACACACACCCCTGGGTTCCACAGACTCCAGAGATTACAAGAGCCCTGAGAAGGAAAACACAAAGGAAAGAAAACTTGAGACAAGATACTGGCGACAATACAAAGACTGAGACTTCAAACATCTAGTGTGGAGAAGTTTATGTGGCCCAAAGTTATCTACTGGCTCACAAAATGGCTCAGTAGCCAGAGGTACTGCCACCAAGCCTGACAGTCTGAGCCACGTCCCCAGAAGCCAGGTGGTGGAAGGAGAGCCAACTCCAGGAAGCTGCTCTGACCAAGTGTGCTGTGTATGTGCGACAACTGCCCCACTTACACAGAAGTAAATGTACTTTAAAAAAAAAGTGTTAGAGCCTGGAGAGTTGGCTCACTAGTTAAGAGTGTAAAGCAGCCGGGCGGTGGCGGCCCACGCCTTTAATCCCAGCACTTGGGAAGCACAGGCAGGCGGATCTCTGTGAGTTTGAGACCTGCTTGGTCTACAGAGTGAGTTCCAGGACAGCTAGGACTGTTACACAGAGAAACCCTGTCTCAAAACACACCACCAACAAAAGGCGTAATGCTCTTGTGGAGGGCTCAGGCATCTACAATGAACATTGTAACTCCAGTTCTAGAGGATCAATGCCCTCTTCAGGCCTCCAAAGGCCCTGTGCACATATACACAAACACTAACTTTTTTAAAAAAGTGAAGCGAACACATTTACTGTTCTCAGTGCTTTACTCCCTAACCTCAGGAGGCTGCACCACAGCACCTGGCAAGCTTCAGAGCACTGGCACCTCGCAGACAACCACCAGGACTGAGTTAAGCTAAGTGAGCTCCTTACCTTATCCAGAGTAAACAAGTCAAGAAGCTGATCCGTCCCCATGCTCTGTAAACTAGAATTCTCTTGGCTAATAACAGTATTTGCTATGTTCATCTTGAATTTCTGCAAGCCCATTATCTTCTCTTCTAGTGTTCCTCTGGTTATCAGCCGATAGACATTAACCACACGTTTCTGAATAAGAAAAACAATTAACTGTAATGAAAACTGATAAACCCAGGTTTGTCAGGCCAGCCTTTTTTATTAGACTAACTGCGACTGGGGTCTTGTCTGGTCCCACAACCTAAAACTGTTTTCAGGATGACAGCAACCCAGGCTTTCTCAGCCAAGCTCAGAAAGTGGCAGTGGAAATGACACCACAGAAGATGAGAATGACATGCCCAAAGCCACAGCACTTCGGAACATCCTAGAAAGAATTTGAATCCAGTCTTCCTAGTATCTGCCTAGCTTTTAGTGGAGTGTTGGGTGACTTACCTGCCCAATGCGATGGGCCCGGTCCATGGCCTGTAGATCTCGCATAGGGTTCCAGTCGTGCTCCACAAACACCACAGTGTCAGCACCAGTCAGGTTAAGCCCTAGGCCACCAACATGAGTTGTAAGTAAAAGAACATCAATGGATGGGTCATTGTTAAACCTACAAACGTAAGTAACAAAAAGTAGAGTTAGTACAGTTCTCACTCAGGATCCTTTAATAAAACTGTTTTAGACACCTTCTGTCTTAGTTACGGCTTCTACTGCTGTGATAAAACACATGATCAAAAGCAACTTGGGGAGAAGGGTTTTACTCCATCTTACACCTCTCAGTGCATTACCCAAGGAAGTCAGGGCAGAACTCAAGGCCATGGAGGAGTTCTGCTTACCACTACTGGGCTTTCTCAGCCTTCTTTTCTTACAGCAGCCAGGACTAACAGCCCACAGCAAGCTGGTCACTCGCATATCAATGAAGAAAATGAACTACAGGCTAGCCCAGGGCCAGTCTGGTAGGGGCATTTTCTCAGAGGTTTCTTTTTCCAAATGACCTAGCTTGTGTCTCAAGTTGATATAAACCAGCTAGCAACGCCATGGTATAGATATTAGTTTTCCACCAAGACAACAATAGCCTTTGAATATACTATAATGGTTAAACTCACTGTCAGTGTGATGAGATTTGTAGTCCATAGCTTTGTCTGTGAGTTTCTAGGTTAGGTTAATAGAGGTGGGAATAACAGCCCAAAATGTGGGTGGTCCGTCCCACAGGGAGGCTCACTGGACTAAAGGAAAAGGGAAAATCAGGCAGATGATCCTGCACTCATTGTTCTCTGCTTCTTGATTACAGATGCAATGTGACCAACTACCTCAAGCTCCTGCCCCGACTTCTCCAACATCAACTGTATTCTTGAACTATTACATATTTTAATATAACTATATATATGCACACATATATGCATGCATGAATGACAATCTGTAGTAGAAAGAATTCATTCTAAAGCTTATCAGAAATTTTGTAAACAGAAATAAGGCTAAAAAGGTTGTACTTTATATCAGATACAGAGTAGGTTATAAAAATGTAGATGTTTGAACTAAAAACAGCGACTATGGACTTTAAAGTGTGGAGACAGATGAGGGGGAGCACTCTGCATCGTCCAGGGAGGTAGAGTCCACCATTCATGACAGCTGTACTCTAGAAGATATTCATAGGGACATCTAGTAGTCTCTAGGAAAAAGGACAATTATTACTAACAATAAAAGTAGCAGCCACACATCTGGGTAAGATGGCAAATTAGAAGCTCCTTCAGTGTGACCCACTGTGAAGAAACAAATAATAAATAATAACCTTCGCTGGGTGGTGGCAGCACATGCCTTTAATCCCAGCACAGGGATTAAAGCAGAGGCAGAGACGGGGGATCTTGAGTTCAAGGCCAGTTCTGGTCTACAAAGCAAGTTCCAGCACAGGCTCCCAAGCTACAGAGAAACCCTGAGTCAAAAAACCAATAAATAAGTAAACAAAGAGACAATCATCCTCTCCTACAAAAAGCAGTAACTGAAAACAAAGGGACTAAATAAGCCAGGTGAGCGCTTTGCATAGGAGCACGCTGGGTGGGGCAGCCTCATGCCCTGTGCTTGCTGAGGTGAGCAGGACCTTTGCGGGGCAGCTCCAAGAACAGCCAGCAGGAAGCTGCAGCTGAGAGTCTCTGAGCCTCTGCTTGAGCAAGCATCTATGCATGAAATGAGGACACTCTCACATCACCTGATGAGAAAAGAACTGGCCAGATCTGAAACTGGGTAGAGACTATAGAAGCAGAAGCTGACGGAGGCAGCCAGGACCCTTGCCAAAAGGATAAATAAATAGCAAAGTAACGGGCACTTTCTGTACCTTGGATTTATCTCTAGAACATATGGAACATAATGGGGAAATTTCCACACTCCATGCTGAGGGCTGGGAAAAGACCAAGGAAGAGGCGTCTAACAGCAACTGGCCATTAAGCAGAACGCAACCCAAAAAGTCACTTGTTCTGAATTCTCACAGACACTCAGACACACAATTCTGGCTTAAAATGGAGCCACCAATGGCACCTCCCCCCCATCATCATCTGCTACAAAGAACAGGAGAAGAGGAATTCAAAACCCTTCTATCAAGGAAGAAAGAATGTTGACTGATACTCTCATCCCTCCTTCCATCCAGGTTTCTCCTGTATACCAGGCTGGTCTCAAAGACTGCCTTGAACTCCTGACTCACATTCCAAGTACAAATAGGCATGCCTGATTTGATTATGCTACATATTTTAAAATCTAGTTTACCTGGCCCAACAAACCAAAATTTTATGTAAATATCTCTAAATGTCCTTACTTTTGTTTTGATTGCTCAGTTAGGTCTTATGTTCAGACTGCATGTCTCTTCACACCTTCTCTTGTGCATCCTATTTCCCTTACAGCCTACTCCCTTTCATTCTTCCCTTACACCCCTCTTGTTCCCTCTAAACTGTTTTCATGTATGAGTGTTTGGCCTGCATGCATGCCTAGTACACCAGGAAGCCAGAAGACAGTACTGGATTCCCCCTGGAACTGGAATTGTGAGCAGTTGTGAGCCACCATGTGGGTGCCTGGAATAGAACCTGAGTCCTCTAAAAGAGCAAGAAGGGCTCTTAACCACTTGACTACTCCCTCCTCCTTCTACTTCTTTACTAATCTATTATGGTCCGTAGAGCCTAATATTCCAAACCCCCTTCTATCTACCTTTCCCTGATTTTCCCCAGCTGATCAATACTAACCCCCATGACAAGATAGCCTACTTCCCTTTCAAATGTTAGCAACTAAACATCACTGTACTACTGTTGTTTGTTATGCCTCAACAGTTTCTGAAGTTAAAAACGATGATTTTTTTAAATGACTAGCAAGTAGCCATGGTTGCTTCTGTAGTTAATACTCTCAGCCCCATGTAAGCCAGTCCAAGCAGAACATTGCAATACTTGAGCAGAAAGAACACATGGGGGGGGAACCAACCGATGAAAAAACCCTAGATGTGTAAGCCCTAACAAAAGAAAATCAAGAATCATGAAAAAATTCAAGATACCAACGAGAACCAATCAGATGAAATCCAAGACTTAGCTGGGTGGTGGTGGCTCACACCTTTAGTCCCAGCACTTGGGAGGAAGAGGCAGGAGAATCTCTGTGAGTTCAAGGCCAACCTGGTCTACAGAGCAAATTCTAGGACAGGATCCAAAGCTACATAGAGAAACCCTGTCTTGGAAATTAAAAAAATGAATCAAGCTAAAAATGCAATTCCTGATATAGAATGTTAGTTATTTCTTCTCTTGGACGTTTTACTCAGTGGCATAGCCCATGATCTGTACTAGGAAAGTTCCCCCCCTTTTTTTAATAATTTATTTAACTTTATTTTATGTTCATCAGTGTGAGGGTTACAGACAGTAGTGAATAGCCATGTGGGTGCTGGGAATTGAACTCAGGTCCTCTGGAACAGCAGCCAGTGCTCTTAACTTCTGATCCATCTCTCCAGCCCATAAAGTTTCCCTTCTAAAACAAAAAGAAATCCAAAAGACTCAAGGGAAAAAAAAATTAATAATGTTTAATTGATGTGGGATTCCTCCCTGTATGTTGTGAATGTGTTTTGTTAACGAATAAAGCTGCTTCAGTCCTATAGCAGTGCAGAATAGAGCTAAGTGGGAAAACTAAATTGAATGCCGGGAGAAAAGAAGGCAGAGTCAGAGAGAGGCCCTGTAGCCACCAGAGAAAGAACCCGCATGCCAATACTGGTGAACCAAGAGCCTCGTGGTAAATAAAAAATAATAGAAATGGGTTAATTTAAGATATAAGAGCTAGCTAGCAATACGCCTAAGTGATTGGCCAAGCAGTGTTATAATTAATACAGTTTCTGTGTGGTATTTTGGGTCTGGGCAGCCAGGAAACGAATGAATGGCCTCCAACTACATTTAAAGAGATTAGAAAGGATACAAATGAACTTCTAAATATATTAAAAAAGGAAACCATTGAAATGAGGAAGCCAATATAGGATATGAAGCAGGAATTTATTAAGAAAATAGAAACACTAAAAAAATGGGTTCCAAGGATTGAAATTAGGTCACCAGATTTGTGGAGTGAGTGCTTTTACCAGCTGAGCCATCTCATCAGCCCCAAATTGAATATTCAGAAATGAAAAGATAAGTCAAATGAAAAACTCAGTAAAAGGCCTCATAGAATGGAGGAAGCTAAAGTCATAATATCAAGGACAGGAGAGAAGAAAAATCCAGACCCCGAGAAAGATAATCAGGGTGTGAAGAGAACATGAGGTCTAGGAACACCACTACAGACCAGATTTACTACAGCATCAAGTTAACACTCTCAGGAAAATCATGGTGGAAAGCTCCCCAAATCTAGGAAAAGAAATGATCACCCAGATCCAGGAGGCAGTTAGAATGCCAAACAAGAAGGAAAGCATCAAACTGCAAGGAAGAAACACCACGGTACACAGGCACCTAATTCCATAAACAAGCACTACTGGAGGAAAACAGGTCAGCCTTCACACAGCAACCATGAGCAATGTTAATGCCAACTAGCACCAACAAGCCTAGCCAGGAGGAAAAACAGACACACGTGAACAAGAAATAAGAGAGGAAACTGTAAATGTCTGGAGTCCAATGACAATAGGAACCTCTGAAGCACAATGAGAGCAGTGCTGAGAGGGAAGAGAGTGGAGTAAACTCCAGAGCAAGCGAGACGGCTCAACAAGCACAGACATGGCAGAAGGACAGACTGACTCCAGAAGTTGTCCTCTGACCTCCAAGGTTAAAAAAGAAAAATAAAACAACAAAATCAATGAAAAAAGATGGTTCTCTGAAGAGGTGCAAGGTCAACAGTCGAGCTAACAAAACATTGAAATTAACCAAATCAGAGCTTAAAAAAAGACATAGATAACAACAAAATTTAGATTAGGATACACCTTAAAATCTATATTCTAATAATTTGAGAAATTAAAAGAAATGATATGTTTCTAGACAATCCCACTGAAATCAACTAAGTGGCTATAAACAACATAAATATATAAGTAATAAAAAATATTCCAGCTAAAAAAGCTGAACTCTACTAGACAGTCAAATAAGAACCAATTGCCAACATTCATCAAGCTAATTTAAAACAGAAAGCAAATAATTGCTACCCAACATGTTTTGTTCTGTTTGTTTTTTGAGACAGGGTTTCTCTGTGCAACAGCCCTATGTGTCCTTGAACTCACAGAGATCCGCCTGCCTCTGCCTCCCAAGAAGTACTGGGATTAAAAGTGTGTACCATAGCCCAGTACTACCAGCCTTTTATAAAGCCAGTACTCTTCTGATATCAAAACAGTTAATATTCAAAAACAGAAAATTATAATCTCCACGATGAACATAAGACACAAAAATTCGCAACTAAATACTTGCAATTCAAATTCAAAACACATCAAAAAGATGGAAACCAAGTTGGCTTCATTCCAGGGGTTGGCTTAACATATGTAAAACAATGGATGTAGTTTATTTATCACATAAACAGACTCAAGGATAGGAATCACATAATTATACCAATAGATGCAGAGGGGCTCAAAAAAATCCTCAATTCCTTCCTGACAGAACCCAGAAGAAACTAGGAATAAAAGGAACATATCTCAACGTAACAAAGGCTGTATATGACAGGCATTATACTAAATGGGAGAAAACAGAGCATTTCTTCTAAAACCTAGAATAAGAAAAGGGTCCAGATTCTTCTCTCTAATAAACACTGAAAAAGCAGTGAGACAAGGAAAGAGGGAAAAGGGGGTGCAAATAGGAAAGAAGTCAGGCAAGGTTTTTGGTTTCTCGAAGATGCTGTAACTATATCTTGAACTGGAAGATGGCTTAGTAGTTAAAGTGCTTGTTGTGGACCTGAATTCAAATCTTCAGCACCCACATAAAAGATAGGCATGTCAAAGATAAATTAGTCCTGGCAGCTGGCCAGCTAGTCTAGCCTCAACAGTGAGTTGCAGGTTCAGTGAGACTGTCTCTCAAAGTAAAACAGAAAAGACAATTCCAGTAACAACTCATAATGTTCCTAAAGCAACAAGCACGTGCATGCATGCGTGCACACACACACACACACACACACACACACACGCACAGAGTGGGAGGGGAAAAGAGAGGGACAGAGAGAAAGCTCTAAAGATTCCATCAGAAAACCCAGATCAAGTAAACTTTCAGCAAAGTACCAATTCAAAATCTACCATTCAAATCAATATCTTTCCTATATACCAGTAACAAACATGCTGAGAAATAAATAGAAAAGGTCTTGGAAGAAACCTAACCTAAGAAATGAAAGATTTCTACAAAAAAAATTATTTGTTTATGAAGACAGTATCTCTCTATGTAGTTGTCTGTCCGTCCTAGAACTTGATACATAGACCAGGCTGTCCTTGAACTCAGAGATATATTTGCTTCTTCCTCCCAGGTACTGAGATTAAAGATTTGTGCCACCATGCCCAGCCAACAATGAAAAATTTTAAAAACTGAGAAAAAGAAATTGAAAAGGACACTTGAAGATGAAAGACCTCTATGCCCAGTTTGGAATACTGTGAGAAGGGCTGTACTATCAAAAGCAATCTACAGATTCAAGGCAAACGTCATCTAACCTTTAACAACTGTGCTAGAGTATATAGATGGCACTAATAGGATTCACTGGGGTTAAAATTAATAAATAAGGATACAAAGTGGGGAGGGAATGGAACGGGAGAGTAGATCTGGGAGGACGTGAGAAAAGGGCAAATATGATAAAAATAAAATTATGAAATTCTCAAAGAATTAATAAAATATTTCAATAAGCTAGGCATGGTGGCACATGTCTATAATCCCAGCACTCAGAAGGCAGAGACAGATGGATCTCTGAGTTTGAAGCCAGTCTCCTAGAACAGGGTGAGTTCTAGGAGAACCAGGGCTACACAGTAAACCCTGTCTCAAACATCAAAACAAATTGATTTCAACAACTCTTCACAAAAAATAGAAAAAAAGAAAATCCTATTCATATTAAGTACAGAAGACATTGGATAAGCCAGTGCCATCCCGAGCAAAACAAGAACAATGAGAGGTGTGTCATCATAGCTGATTTCAATTACATCTCCACAGTAAAAGCGTATTTCAAGGGCATAGACACCACAAATAATGCAATAAAACAAAGGATCTAGATGCAAACTCATGTAGCCACAGCAACCATGTCAACAAAATGCCAAAATACACTTGAGTAAAGACAGTCCTTTTTCAACTGACAGAACTGTGAAAACAATCTCCACATCTAGATCCCTGTCACCATGTACAAGAATCAATTCTAAGAGATCAGAAACTATAACATAAGAACTGAAATTTTCCAACTATAAGAAGCAAAAATAGGCAAATACTTAGGATATAGCCACAGTCAAGGAATTCCTAAATATGGATTCCAATCATAAAGTAAAACCAAGACTGACAAATAGGATCACACGTAATTAAAAATCTACAGCAAAGGAACACAATCAAATGAAGACAACTTACAGAATGGGGAAAAAAGTCTTTAGTCAGTCCAATATGGACAAGTTCAACAGAACCACCAAATACGGGCCGCCCATGCATGCTTCAGCATTGCCAGGGCATAAAATTCATTCATTTCATTTCATTCAGCTTTATAGAAGATTAATATGTACAATATACAATGAACACAAACTAAATACCAAGAAATCAAACAACCCAATCAATAAATGGGCTAATGAAATGAACATACAATTCTTGAAGATGCAACAGAATGGGTTATTAAATCTATGGAACAAAACAAGACAGACTTGTAACATCACTAGCTGTCAAGGAAATCTAAATTAAAACTACATGGATTCTCAGAACAGTCATTAAGACAAATAACAAGAGGCTGGGGGTGATGGCTCAGTGGGTAAAGCACATACACAAGAGCACAGAGTTCAGATCCCTAGAGCCTACATAAATGCCACACGGACATACAGAATGCCTTTAATTCCAGCCTTGGAAGGTTGAGATGGGAGTCCCTGGATTTGGCTACCAAGACTAGTCTTACTGATGAGCTCTGGGTTTGACAAGACCCTGTCTAAAATACAACAGAAGAGCATTTGAGGTTTGGGATTGAATCCCAAATAGGAATCTGGTTTGTCAGAATCGTGACTCCAAGGATGTATTTTAGGCAGAGTTTGTAGAACACACATTTTGTTTTGAGCAGAGAAACAATAGCTCGGACAGGGATCTCAGCAAAGCTATCTGTTTGCTTGCTTCCACCCTAAACCCTAAAAACCGGGAGGAAAAAACTCGTTATCTCAGATCTCCACTCTCCTCTTCCAGGTGCTTCCTGGTGTGATCACTTGCATCGTCACAGTCCTTCGGTAGTTCTGTATTCACAGGAGATTTATTTGGACTGGGTTACCCAGTAACACACACGCAGGCATTACCCAATGAAAACATTTCTTGAAGCAAACACCTACATAAGTAATAACAAATACACTAATCTTGTCTTATATTAACAGCTGGGGAGCTACTTACCGGGAAACAATGGAATGCCTCTGTCCAGGAGGTATGCTGCCATCTAGTCTTAAATAAGTGACAGAGGGTAGGTGAGGCTTCAGCAGGTCGTGCTCTACTATATCAAGCATGCTTTTTAGCTGACAGAAGATCAGTATTCTGTGTTGGGCCACCACAGACTCTGTGCCGCTGTCTGAAGTGCTGCCGTTTCCCAAACCACAATCCAACAGCAACTGGGGGAAGAAAACATTTCACAACTATTTGGAAGTAGACAACAAATATTTGCTACCACTACTTTCTTCTGCAACTATCTCTATGGAAAGAAAAGGTTAAACTTATTTGTCACCTATTTGCCCATTAGAAGTTGGGCTAAAACTAGCCAGGCACAGCCTGTTTCCCCTTCTGGACTCCGATAACCACTAGATCTTTAGTAAATGTTAATTCAAGGCAGTGACAAAGATGTCTCAAACAAAAGCTATAAAGTAACTTCTTTAAATTAAAAGACAAATAATATAAAAAGGGATCCTGTATGGTAACATATGCCTTTAATCTCAGTACTCAGAGAGGTAGGCAGATCTGTGAGTTTGAGGTCAGCCTGGTCGACAATAGTAAATTCCAGACCAGCCAAGGACTACATAAAGCCAGTTAAAAACACACACTGTAGGATCCCATGTACATGAAATAGTTAAAGAGGTCATCCTAGGAAAAGGTTAAGGATTGCAAAGGGAAGATGGGGACTGCTGGGTAGGCAGTGGTTTTGGGTTATAGAGAACTTGGGTGCTGGATGATAGTGACTGCTATATAACACTGTAATGTCAGAATTGCATAGTTAAAGTGACATGTGATGTTTTTTAAAGCTGTATAAAAAAACTAGCTATGCTTGAATTTTACTGTACTCTATTTAAAAAATAGTGAAAAAAAAATTACAAAATGCCAGGCAGTGTTGGCACATGCCTTTAATCCCAACACTCTGGAGGCAGAGGCAGGCAGATCTCTTGTGAGTTCCGGGGAGTTAAAAAAAAATAGTAAGCCAAATTTAAAAATATAGTAAATGGTAAATATATCAATAATCTTTGGGAACAGCAAATTTTTCTACTATCATAACTTAGGAGCACATTATTTTATTATTTATAGACATACCTGTTTCAAAGCTGAGAGTTTAGGGGCATGCTGAATATCATGAAGTGAAGAATTCTGAACTGCCAGTTTTTCAGTAGTACTCTTGAATTCTGGATGCTGAGGGGTTAAGACCAATGCTGGATGGTTGCACAGTTTACGTAAATATTGTAATGCCTTTAAAAGATGAAAAAAAAACCAACTTACGTAACTTCATCTTTTTCATACCACAATTGTTTGTATTTTTGTATCCTCTCTTTGCTATTCCATTTGCCTAGAAAATGCCCAGTCAGTGTTCAAGAACCAGTTCAGAGCTGAGCAAGTGGGTTCAGCCCACAAACCATTTTGCCACACCACATGCATGAGGACCAGATTTCAGATCCCCAGAATCCACATTAAAACACAAATAAGTAAACAAATAATTTTAAACCCTTTTTTTTTAAAGTCCAGTGAGCATAGTAATTCAGTGTACAGGAGAATGATACAGGGATCTCCTAGTCAGATAAGCCTACAGCAAACTTTGAGACTCAGGAAAAGATTCTCAGAAAGTAGGGAGCAATCTAGAAAGATACCCAGCTGGGTGGTGGTAGCGGCACCCGCCCTGAATCCCAACACTTGGGAGGCAGAGGCAGGTCAATCTCTTGAGTTTTATGTATACAGTGTTCTGTTTGCATGTATGTCCATATACCAGAAAAGGGCACCAGATCTCATTACAGATGGTTGTGAGCCACCATGTGGTTGCTGGGGATTAAACTCAATTAAGAGCCAGTACTCTTAACCTCTGAGCCATCTCTTCAGTTCCCATTCTTTAATTTTTAAAAGTAGTTTATAACCTCTACCTGGAATACATGACCTGTAGCTTTAAGCTTTGGTTTCTCAGTTTCTTCTGAAAGTGCAGCTGAAGACACAGTCTCATCCACATCACACTTGGCACGAGACTTAGCAAAATCTTCATAAAGCTGAACCTGTGAAATTATGCCCAGGGAAACAGTATACATTTTAAAAAGTATTCAGATATATAAATGAAAGCAAATTATGACACCTATATCTCATTATTAGTATTAGAGATCATCCACTCCCTGTTTAAGTTTCTTTAAAATTAAATTTACAGAACATTTTTGTAAAAGATTAATGTGTTAAGTTTAGCTGCAAAGTATTAAATACACACACTCTCTAAATTTTTCCAACATTTAGGAAAATATATTAGCAATAAAAGGAAATCAGGCCGGGCGGTGGTGGTGCACGCCTTTAATCCCAGCACTCAGGAGGCAGAGGCAGGCGGATATCTGTGAGTTCGAGGTCAGCCTTGTCTTAACCACACTTAACTCTAATAGTGTGGTTAAACAAGTTACTTCCTTTTTCTGAGTTTTGCTGTATTTGCAAAACTGAGGCCTATATTTATACTGCTGCTGTAAGGATGACACAGCACCATTCATAGACAGGTTCTGGTTATAATAAAGATTGGCTTATATGGCACCCTCTCTGTCCCTTTTTGCTTCTCATAGTTTCAGTTACCAGTGGTCTAAAAATACTAATTATAAATTACAAATATAAACAATTTATATCATGAAATCACGTGCCACTCTGTGTGGTAAAACCCTATGATATCCCATTCTGTCAAGGGATATAAATCACCCTTTTGTAAGCACATCCATGTTCCATATGGCACCTGCTCATCATCATGTAGTCCCAATTCCAACAGGATCAACTGACATATACTCTATAATACCTGTGTTCAAGGAAGCCTTCTTCACTCAACAACAGCCCTAAAGTACAAGAGCAGTGAAGGTAGAAGTTTGGCTATGCCAAAGAAAAGTCTTTACCTTTAAGTGAAATATTTTAATGAGAAAGTGGTGGGTTTACGTGGTGATTTGGAGCCAGATTCCAGAGGATTATTTCCTCACACTTGGAGGGGAGAAGAGCACTGGTCTCTTTTAATCTACAGAATTCAGATCACTATCCTTAGAGAAAATATACTTTTCCTTTGGAGGGAAATCCTGTAGTCTCCTCCACTAGAGTGGTATATGGTTCACATAAACTCTACTGTTGTAGAATAGTAAGGTGTGTTATATTTGTTTAAGCTCTGCAACAATTGTTTAACAATGTAAAGATATGTTTAACTCTATGAAGCTGTGATTCTTTGCCTGTCTAAAACAGCTGATGGTCTAATAAACAGATAAATGGCCAACAGCAGGGCAAGAAAAAGGACAGGTGGGGCTGGCAGGCAGAGAGAATAAATAGGAGGAGAAATCTGGGAGAAGAGGAAGGAGCAAGGAGAAGACACACGGGCCATCCACCCAGCCAGCCATGGAGTAAGAGTGAAACATACACAGAAGTAAGGAAAGGTAAAGCTCACAGGCAAAAGGTAGACAGGATAATTCAAGACAGAAAAGCTGGCTAGAGAGAAGCATTCGTAAGTAAAAATAAGCCTCTGCACGTATGATTTTTTGGGTGCTGGGCCCCCGTAAGAGTCAAAAAGAGCCAAAGAGTAAAGAGTAACAAAACAACCAACAACACTACTATTAACAGCAAGATTTAAGGAATCTAGCTAAAAAGTCATTAAATAACCCGGGAAGAGTTTAATTTTCTATAAGGCATCTGATAAAACTTAAGGCTGTTCTACAAATAATATTCTATCAGCCACAACGATGAGCAGATTCCTAACCTGGAGAGGGCTAAGAGTACAGTAATAGTCCTGAATAATTTTAGGTGGAAGATCCTGCAAGACATCTTCTTTCATTCTTCTCAAAAGGAATGGCAGGACTTGGCGGTGCAGTGCATCCATTGCAAGAACACCTGTCAATGGTGAGAACACAGTTTTAAGTATTCAGAGTAAATCATACAACCATGAGGACTTACTGTAACTCCTTCTTACCTGCTTCTTGTTCTCGACTGGAGCTTCGTGCATCCCTACTCGCTAATATAGGTTTACCATATCGAGCAGCAAACTGGCGTTCAGTACCCAAAAATCCAGGCATAAGGAAATCAAACAGTGACCACAACTCCAAAACGTTGTTCTGAATATAAAAAAGAAATAACAATTATCTTTTCTTCAGTTTTGAAAATACCATTTCCCATTACATCTGGATCCTAATGTGCCTCCCCACTTTTTTCCTCTCCAGAAGCCTCCTCACCCAGCCCAGGCTCTGGTTCAGCATGGACAGCTATTCTCTAACATGGACAACCTTCTGATCCATAAAGCTCTGAAGAGCAGAAACCTATCTGACAGCTTCAAAGCCTAAACTATTAGAGTAGGAAAAAGGGAAAAAGTGTTAGCCTTTCAACTGGACGAAACCCCAAACCTTCTGATGTCTCAGTCAAGTATAAGTAGCATCCTGAAAACAAAAAACAAAACAAAAACCCTAAAGTCAGTGGGCATAGTGGCATACAACTTTAATCCCAGATGGATCTCTGTGAGTTCAAGGTTAGCCTGGCTTATAGAGTGAGTTCCAGGACAGCCAGGCTACACAGAGAAACCCTGTCTTGAAAAACCAATTAATAATAATAAAACCTAAAAGTATTCCCCCTTTTTTATAACTTGTAAATGCAGCTTTATTTCATTCATATGTTCTCATCTATTGCACTGCTGTGTGTTTTAACAAAACTATTCAGGAATGAAAATCTTCACATTCAGCATTACCAGCTACAAAATCAAGTGGTTTCAGACATAACCAGTATATGTTAATTTAATGACATTAATAATCCCAGGTATTTTTGCTTCATTCTTCAATATTCTTTTGTTTCTGGACTGTGACCTTACAGGCTCCTTTGTAGCTCTCTGTATAAAGTATGTTTCATGATGGACACCTATCTGAAAGTCATCCCAGCCACAAGAAGCCAGTTCTTTCTAATCCAACTGGGGTTTTCAATTTCTTCTTTTATTATCAAGTTAAGATTCAAAGTTGCATCTTTCTGAAAACTGAAAGCCTGCTACTTCTAGGTTTGGCTCTTTGGCTGACTTCTAAGTGCTAGATTATATGGATCAGTGGCATCATCCTTAGGAATTTGGAAGACGGCTGCTTTTGATTCTGTCACCCCAAATGTATGAACCCAATTTACAGTACCTTGACAATCAGAACGTTGCTTTCTCTAGAAGTTCTGAAAGCTCATAGTCCATTAATATCAGTCCATCTGTCCCCCAGCAGCTGAGCCTCACAAGGCCTCGCTGTCCCACTGCCACCAGAAGCTGTGCTAGCAGAGCAACTGCCCTCCTCCCTTTTAATGTGCTTTACAACACATACAAAACCAACTTTAGGCTACGAATTTAATCCAGAGGTTACACTTGCCTGAAATCTTTGAAGCCCCAGGTTTGATCCCCAACACAACAAAATAATGCCACCAAAACCCAAAACCCTTAGTAAGCTTAGGAAAAATTGTAAATGAACAGCTTGTCTCTGATGATGAAAGTATGCAGTGCTTACAAACTAGCCACAGTTTAACCCTCTGCACAGTGGCTCTCAACCTTCCGAATGCTGCAGTCCTTTAATCCAGTTCATGTTGTGGTGACCCCCCATGATAAAATTATTTCATTGCTATTTCGTAATTGTAATTTTGCTTCTGTTATAAATTATAATGTAAATATCTGATATGTAGGATATCTCATATGCAACCCTCAAAGGGGTTGAGACCTAGACCTATAGGCTGAAAACCACTACCTTAGAATAAGCAGTCACTGCTAAAAATAAATTCAAAATTAGAATTGTAAGCCAAGTGTGGTGGCACAACCCTTTGACCCCAGCACTCCTGAGGCAGAAGCAGAGAGATCTCTGAGTTTGAAGTCAGCCTGGTCTGCATAGGTAATTCCAGGACAGCCAGGGCTATGTAGAGAAACCCTGATGCAAAAAGACAAGAGACCACATCAGTTTTTAGAGCTAGAGAATATCCTTCTACCAACTGGAGAATGAGCAAGGTGCAAGGTGATCGATCTTCCTACTAGAGATGGTCATCCAGGTAAGATATGAACAACTGCTGAATTTTTCACACCTCTACTGTTGGGTGATTCATTTCTCAGTTGGTTCTAGATTTTCAGTGCTAAACCAGATTGCTGAGTAATACTACTGAATTAGAATCAAATCTGTTACATACATCAAATGTTATTTACATAGCCTAAAATTAGAGTTTAAGTATTTACATAGCCTAAAATTAGAGTTTAAGCATAATCTTTAATAAAACTTGGCCAGTTTAAGAGGTAAGCAGATCTTTGATTTCAAGCCCACCTTGATCTACAAATAGTGAGTTCTGGGCTAGTCACAGCTCTATAATGGCAGGGGGAAATAAGACACACTGTGAGGTAACTCAGTGGTAAAGCAAACTTGCTGCTCTTAAAGAGGACCCAGACTCAGTTCCCAACACGTACATGTTGGCTTACAACAATATCACAGAATGTGACATTCTCTTCTGGTCTCTGTGGGCTCCTTATGCAGAGAGTACACAGCCAAAACACTCACACACAAGATTTAAAATTATAAATGTAAAATATCTTTAAAAGATTCATTATGAAAGGCCAAGTGTGGTCATGCACACTTGTAATCCCAATATTTAGGGAGCAGAGGCAGGAGGATTATAATGAATTTGAGACCAGCTTGGTCTTTCTCGTGGGCTGCAGACCAGTCAAGGATTACATAGTGAGATCCTGCCTTAAAAACAAGACAAAACCAACTCAAACTAAACCATACTTGCCCAGTTTAGCTACTGCCATATGCCAAAAGAACCTTTATAAACACAATTTAACTCCTGGAAATATTTTATTATCTTTATAAACTAAAAGACTTCTTGATTTACTGCTAAATGCCAGGGCACCTGGAAAATTAGTTTTTTGTTGTTGTTTTTTGAGACAGGGTTTCTCTGTACCTTTGGAGCCTGTCCTGGAACTAGCTC
>LOJH01011111.1:10635-26799 GCA_001685095.1 Ellobius talpinus
TGTGTGTGTGTGTGTGTGTGTGAGAGAGAGAGAGAGAGAGAGAGAGAGAGTACTTGCACTCACATGCATGTGCCTATTAGGAAGGGGAAAATTGCAGGAAAAGTCATCTCTCTCCTCTCCAGTAGCTAGGCAGCCAAGCCTCTCTCCCACTTCTGCAGCTGGTCCTGTCACTAGCTCCTCTCCCTGCGGGCAGCCAGCTGCCAGGCCATTTTCAGTGCCTACCTAGCCTGATTACTGCTCAGCTGTCTCTGCTGCTCTTTAATTCATGTAACCGGCTCAGCCCGTTCTCAAAGTTGGCAGGAAGAGACCACACAGGAGAGCCCTTCCATTGACGTAGTGTTGCAACTGAAGGGCAGCAGGACCGTGTCCCCTCCCAGACACAAAGCGAGTCTAGTCAGAATGCTTAGCTAGAGAGAAAAGCAATTTTGTAGCAATCGCAGCCACACACAGGCAAATGGAGGTTCTTCAGACGTTGATCACAGTGATATCACCTGTAAACATGTCATGGCAATCCCTCTACGAGGCCACCAGGGCACATGTTCCCTCTCTGGGTAGAAGAAGAAGATGCATTGTTCTTTAGAGTTCAACGACACCCAAAGAAGCGATAAATCAAGTACAATGGTTTGGAATTATCTGGCTGAGGCCAGCACACTCAGTAGAGATCTTAGGGTGCTTCCTCAAGGCATCCAAGGAGAGTTCAAAATGGTCTGTGTTGTCCTAAGTATAGTCAGGCTGGCTATGTGACCGACAGCCCATTTCTTGAAGGCAGCCAGAGCAGCAAGGTTAGTAGAAGCAAATTAGGTGTCAGATTGCCTCTTTCTAAATAGCTTTGCTCGTCTGCAACTCATCAGGAGTGTTTACAATGCTTACAACAAGATCTTAAAGAGTCCAGCATGAACACCAGTAGTCATTTTTAACAGATTTCAATGACGCTTTAACAATGTTTAACACCTGCCCAGTGCCAAAGTGAGCACTGGGCTCCCCTTAACCATCTCAGTGTGATAAAATGTCCTGTATTCTCTATTGACGTATTCTGACCTTAACCTCTGGAGCACGTTTTGTCAGATGTCATTGGTTAAGTGTTCATGATAGGCATAGAGAAATCAGGTGGCATTATTGTGACTGGAAGGAGAAGGTTCCACCCCGGAATGCTTGTCTAGTATGCGCAGACTCTCTTCCCCCCACCCAGGACAACAAAAACTGAGAGAAAAAAGTCATTAGGCAGTGGCCATGGTAATTCATTTTTAAACTGTATTTTTTCTTCTCTCATATATTCCATCCTGACCACAGTTTCCCCTTCCTCCTCTCCTCTCAGCCCCTCCCCAACAACCTCCCTTCTCCCCCCATATCCACTTCTCTTTCTTTTTTTTTCAGAGATGAGTCAGCCTCCCAGTGATATCAACCAACCATGGCACGCAAGTTACATAAGATTAGGCACATACCTCATATGTGAATGAGGCAATCCAGTAGGAGGAAAAGGGTCCCAAAAGCTGGCCAAAGAGACAAAGACAGCCCCCCCACTCCCACAGGTACTTGAAATAACACAACTATAACATATATACAGAGGACCTAGGTCAAACACATATTGACTCCCTGGTTGTTGCTTTAGTTTCTGTGAGACCCTATGAGTCCTGGTTAGTCTGTGGGCAATGTTCTCCTGGCGTCCTTGACCCCTCTGACTCCTACAAGTCTTCCTCTCCCTCTTCCACAGAATTTTCAGAGTTCAGCCTAATGTTTGGCTATGGGTCTCTACATCTCCTCCCATCAGTTGCTGAATGAAGCCACTCTGATGACGATTATGCTAGGCACCAGTCTACGAATATAGCAGAATATCATTAGGAATCGTTTCATTGACTTTTTTTTTTAATGCCAGTCATGTTTGGTTCTATCCTAGGTCTGTGGAACATCCAGCCTCTGGCTACTGGCGTGTCAGGCATAGGCTCCCTCTTGTGGCATGGGTCTCAAGTTAGATCATCAGTTGGCCACTCCCACAAGATCTGTGCCACCTTTATCCCAGTACATCTTGCAGGTAGGACAAATTGTGGGTAGAAGGCTTTGTGGCTGGGTTGGTGTCCCAGGCCCTCAAGTGGAAGCCTTGACTGGTTCCAGAAGATGGCCGGTTCAGGCTCCTTACCTCCTATCACTAGACATCTTCTCTAGGGTCACCCTCGTAGATTCCAGGGAGTTTTCATTGCGCTAGGTTTCTACCTCATCTCCCAAATCCCCCCCAGAGACTACTGGAAAGTAGTCTCTCTCAGTTCTCACTTCCTCCATCCCTCCCCCCAGCCTGATCCCTTCTGTTCCCATCCCTACCTGTCCCCAGTCCATCCAAGATGACAAAGATAATGATATTAATAGCTAAGTAACTAACTAAATAAATGAAATAAAGTTAAAAATGAAAGGTTGATAGTTAAGGACTGACTCCCAAAAGTTATCCTCTGGCTTCTACATGTGAACCATGCCATGTGCACACCTGCGCACACGCACACACACACCTATACATACACACATATCTATATCCATACAAAAACTTAGTCCAAATATTTGTTTACGCTATTATATTTGAAGAATGCTCTATAAGTTGTTATTAAGGCTGCCAAATGGATGGCTTTTCTGTTTCTGTCAGCTATCTAGATCCTCGTTCCCCAGGTTTTAAATATACACAGCCTAACTGGCAAACCGCCCTCCCTAAAAATAACCCTGTTCCCCTTCCCGAGAATTTACATGGTATGGTTGCAGAAGAACAGGGGTTCTTCAGGTTCTTGGCTAACGACATTCCACAGGGACTTTGTACAACTCTCTCAAATGCAGGGCAGCAGTGGGAATGAGAATTCATCTGGAAATCATTGCAAATTTGGTGGTCAATAACAATATCCTTTTAAAAGAACATTTTTTTTTGCCAGTTGAGTATTAATGTGTCTAAAAACTTGACTTGGAAGTATGTGGCCTTTGGGACAGCCTTTGCTCCCAGTTCATGCCAGCCCTCGTTAGTGATGCTGAGACAGGATGCAGGGACTCTAACTCCCGGATAACCAGCTGCTCTTCCTAAGCACCCACTTTCTCCAGATAACATCGAGGAGGGATAAATGTGAGCCCTTTATTTTTGATAAGGAAATATGCCAAAGATGGCTTGAAAACATGGCCCAGAAGCAGCAAGAGCAGGAAAGAATTTGGGCTGTCAACGGCAGGGTTGGGTGGAACCAGCTCATGGGCTCTGTGACTATGAGCGTAACCTACAGAGTGCCAGGACAGATGGTTCCCTGCTGTCTAGGCTTGAAGAGCCAGGAGACATTACTAAAGTGAGGGTCCTGAAGACTTTTCTGCTCCTTTGACTCTGGTTTCTTGTTCTGGAAAGGAGGGTCTTTGAGGAATGGCAGCAACATTAGATGCACAGCCTTCTGACAAACTAGGTTCCTCTTTCTACAGACCTAGAGGATGGAACAAGAGTCCCTAACTGAAGTCACGCAGCAAGGCTTCCTTTTTTTTTTTATAGGGGAAGTGATTTGCTAATAGGACTTTAGTTTGGAGTGGGATCTCTTGGAGGTAGTGAATTCCTTCTAGCACAAGCTGAAGAACTTCTGAAGGTGTGCATTCATGGGCATGAATGTAAACATGGAATCCATTAAGCTCTGTATTAGTGGATTATATAATGCTAGTTATTATACCAGACAATGCCTTGTCTAAAATTAGGATTTGCCATTCCACCCAACAGATGTCCAGACTTTAGTTTCTACTCCAATGTGTGGTTTGTAGCTCTCTAAATTTCATATAAGTTAGACTGAAATTGAGAAGGAGCAGGGATATCGGTACAGACCCGAAATATGTCTCCAGATGTTAATATTCATTATCACTGGCAAACCCGGTCACTTCACCTATTTCTTAGACTGTTCAGGAGTCCCCTGACTGGGGCCCTATAACCCCACCTCTTATTAAGAGTTTTTCACAAGGGATCTTCATGATTTATTGGGGTGTGTCTTTGGAAAACACAGGCTATAAGCGATCAAACTAATGTCACAGGCATATATTTCCCAAAAAGGCCCCAACAAGGGAACGTCTTCCTTGGGTATTTGTTGATAGTTTGGCTGACTGATCAACCGAGACTTTCCCTGAGGAGAAACAAGACTTTCCCTGTGTGGAGAAGGAACAAAACTCCTTTTCTAAACCAGGAATATACTTGGCTGAGCCAGTAGTGGCTTAGGGCCAGGGCCCTGGGGAAGTTGTGGTTTTAGATCCAGAGAACCCAATTCCTCCCACAGTGTGGATCTACTGGTTATCAGTTCCAAGGCCACTGCTGACTTTGCCCCACTTTGTGATAGCTCCTTCCGACGACCCATTTCTCCCCTGGAAAAGTACACATGATGCTGTGCTTTTTAATAAGCTTGCATGACATAAGATGTATCTTGTACAAGACCTCCTTATCCCAGACTTTGTTATCTTCTCTCTCTAGCCTCTTGGGGCTGGAATTACAGGTGATAGTGAGCTACCTGCTGCGGTCTCTGGGAACCGAACTATGATCCTTGGCAATAGCTGTGTACACTCTTCATTTCTGAGGTGTCCCTCGGGCATGGGGGAGCGCTCCTGGGATCTGATGCCCTCTTCCAGACCCGTGGCCACCGGCACTCACATGCATAATTAAAAATAAACCTTAAAAAGTATAAGGAGAGCTCTTTTCCCAGTCATCTACCTGCTGGGCTGCAGGCCACTGCTTAGGAGCAAGGCTATGACCATGACACCCTTTCTATCTTTTCATTGGATTTGGTGTCATATGTGCTTCTTGATAGTTGAATATCCTTTAAAGATAGTGACTGCAAGCTGTAGAAGGGCCCATCTCTCGGAGCTGTGTTTCCAGTTCTCAGTGTGTCATTGGGCACATCGGGAATGTGTTTAATGTTTGCCAAGAACACAAGGCAATGAAATCCTTTTCTAGAGACTGCTATCATGGAAACAATTAGAGGCTTGCCAATGCAGATGAAGACACATTCATTTAATAACCCGGAACTGCTCTCAGACACGCAAGAGGACATTGCCGGAATCGACACAGCAACATTTCTTGTGATAAAGAGCAAAATGTAAAGTCGGAACAACAAAATGGCCAAAGGGGAGGGACATGTAAGTTGTGCATTCTGATACAACGGGATGCTATACAACAAGCCTGCATTAAGAAGGAAAACACCCCGAATGTTTGCATCTCACAACTATAATGCTTCTATGAAAATGTAAGTAGTATTGGTGTGCAATGTAGTAAATTTTATAGTGGCTAAGAAAACCTACATAAGAATACCTTATATTACTTAAGGATCTCTCTCTCACTCTCTCTCTCTCTCTCTCTCTCACACAGACACACACACACACACACACGTTAAATGGGGAGGAGGAGAGAATAAGCATCAAATTTAAGACAGTTTAGTCATGGTCGATAGTCACAGGAAACCCGGAGGATTCCTTCCTGGTCTGTTGCTTCCATGACACGACTTGTTTGGAATTATGTCACGCATAACAACTGTGTGGCGCATCCTTAAACGGAAAGCCACGACAGTCAAAAGCAGAGAGGACAAGGGAAGAAACTGAATTGGGCCAGTTTCTACTAAAGCAGGGTTTCTTCTGGCTGTCACAAACAAAGCCAAAGTTGTCCTTTGGACCTAGGCAAGCACACGTTCACTTCCTTCCTGTTTCTCTGGGAGATTCTGCAAGCAAACATGTTATAGTTTCACATTTTCATTTTTTAAAATTTTCATCAGTTCTGTGTTAATTGTTTACATTACTGGGATTCAGTTCACACTGATGAAATCCAGCCTCCTCTTACTGGCTTTTTCCATCTACCCAGAAGTCACTTTCTTTTTGTGTAACTTCCATATTGGCTGAAGTTGTAGCGCCTATTTCTTCCGTTTCTTATTTTGCTTAACACCATGTTGTTTATGGAAAAGCACACAATCCTCACATCTATTGCATATTCCAAGTCCAGACGTTTATTCTTAAACCAAAAAAAACTTATTAGACATGGAGATCATCCCAGAAATGTAAGTCTCGGGTGGTGCTTCTGGCAAGGCACAGGGCTTGGCACCTGCTCACCTTAACTCTATGAACTTGGGACAGATCACAGAAAACACTGACTTTGTGATTTTTTTTGAGTGTCCCACTGTCGTTAACTCCACAAAGACCACTTAAGAATGCCCGACTAAGAAGCTGGTGGGCTGATTGCATTTGCTGTCTTTTTCCTCTTATCAGAGCCCAGTGTGTGTGTGTGTGTGTGTGTGTGTGTGTGTATGTGTGTGTGTGTGTGTTGGGTGTGTGTGTGTTGGGGGTGTGTGTGTGTTGGGGGGGTGTCCCCAGTGCCTTGGGACAACAGGTGCCGGTGAGCAGCGCTTTAAGGCGAGTTTAGACAGGAGCAGTGCTCAACCTGTGGGAAGTCTGCTTTACAGAACTTCTAGCACGACGTCAGAGGGCTCATGCCATTCCACAGAAGCCAAGTGGAACGGCTTCCACTTCTGGGATAGTCCTTATTAGGGCAGTGCTGCGCATGTGAGAACCACTCAAATGCGGTTGGAAAGAAAAGCTTTTATTTCTTTTTTCTTTTTAGCGACCATTTGGAGCAGATTTAAATCGACATTCCTGATAGATGAACGTGTTAGCTTGGAATAAGGCAATAAAACGACTGAACATCTCTCTAGGGCTGGGTTCTTTCTATCCTGCTCCACTTCGGAAAGGTGAGTCTGCTCCGCCCGAGGCGGAGAGGTAATGCCCGGGCTGCGGAATACGGAGACAGACCACGATCGGGTCCCTGGAGGGGTTCCCGCTCTGCTCCAAGAGGCCCTGCGCTCTGCGACCCCATAGGCAGGTGGAGTGCCCTTCCCGCCCCTTCACCCCCTCCCGCACGCTTCTTGGGGCAGAGCCCGCGATCCTATTGGGGCGATTTGGCGACTGTCCCCGCCCAGGGGACTGAACGTGGACTGGGGTCTTCTGGCTTGGGTCATTCTCTCCTCTTCCTACCCGCCCTGCCCAGATGGACCTGCGACCACTCCTTGGCCAGCGGGAGTTTCGGGTTTCCGGGAAACTCCGCAGACACAGGCGGATCTCAGGCTTACGCTGGGCGGGTCCACAGCTTGCTCTCGCTGCCGTGGGATGATGGCTCTAAGTGGCAGAACGATGCCACTAAATCTCCCACCAGTTGCCTGCACAGGCCAGTCTGAGTTTCCTGAATTCTGAAGGCTGGCACAGAAAAGTGTTACGGAATGAGGGTGGGGACAGGCCCGCCTGGAGGGCTGGGTTCTCAGAAATCTGAGCTTTGATGTTTGCGGGAAGGTGCGCCCAGCACAGCTGCACCCCTTATTTCTGCCATAATCTTCTTTTCCCCCTGTAGCCTCAAATGGGAATGCTGTCCTTGATGCTCTGTGGGGTGTCTTTCGCGCTTCCCCTTTTTGTGAAAGCAGGTACGTTCTTTGAGTCCTTGGGTCCCAGAGGCCTGTCAACTTGTAGGCAACATTCTTTGTCATGGTCTCCAGGCCTCTGACCTACCTTCAGGGCATCAACTAAGCCCCAGACTTGCTAATAATCACTCTTTCCTCAGATAATCTGGTAGGGAGAGTCCAAAAAATCGGGTAGAAAAAGTTGATTTCCAAGTTCTTGAAGGCTCAATCCCAAATGTCACCTTGGAACCTTGGACTCACTTAGGTGATATGGTGAAATCTGCAAATACTTGTGGACCCAATTCCAATGCTTACGAGGGTGTATTACTGGTGGCGTCTATTTCGTATAGAGGGTTATTTTTATAGTAAAAGGCTACCAGAGACAGAATATCTAAGAAAAACTAACTTGATAGAAATGGGCTTTAAAAGAAAGGTGTCTTTAAAACCATCCTCTGTGGGATGAGGATGGTTCTTCTTATTCGAGTCAGTAACAGACTGAAAGAAAGTACAGGAAGAAAAAATGACCAGGGTGGGCTGGTGCTGTCGGGAGGAGGATGCTTAACCAAGGGTGGAAGAATAGAAGAAGAAAGGCAAAGGAAAGCCGTGGTTTTGTGGAGGGGCTTGTGGAAGGCCTGTCTTCGTGATACATTTGAAGGCCTTAACATTATGCTTCTAAACATCTGGGTTAGTTTTGGGAAACTCCCAAATGAAAATTCACATTGCCCAGAACAAGATGTTTTCTAAAATGAATGACGACTTTTATGGTATTTCTTCCACATTCCTTTCTTTTCTTAGGCACGTGTAAGGATGCGGATATGCACCCTGAGATCATTTCAGAGGGGCGGCCTTTTGCTTTCAATTGTTCTTACCCTTCAGTAACAAATGGGGCAGTCAATGTGACATGGCACAAAATACCCAACCAAAGCCCAGTATCCAAAGACAGACAGCTTAGGAATCACCAGGACCGGACCTGGATCTTGTTCCTTCCCTTGGAAGAGGGGGACTCGGGCATCTACCAGTGTGTTGTACGGTGAGTCCCTCATTGAAAGGAGGACCAATTCACAAGCTTCCCTCTCCATTTCCATCTACATCCGTTAAGAACGTGGGTATTATTAACCTTTGTTATTGAGACGTGTTATATAACCTAGACCAGTTTCCAACTTACCTAAGCCCCTAAAGAACTAAAATGACAGATGCAAGCCACCACAACCCACAAGAATATGTATCCAGGCAAAGTACATTGAGGCAAAAATACAGGATGACTTCCAACTGCCATGAGGTGACTCCCAGCGAGCACATTTGAAAGCAGAACAGATTTATGGATCAGTTTTGGAGCACAAGTTGCATCAGTTCATTGAAATGATGTTTCAGGCCAGGCCCGTTTACAAAGTGCGCTTGTATCAATACTATCGCTGCATTGCCTCAGAATGCCCAACGTTTTAGGACAACTGGCAGATCCAGATCAAAACGAGCCCCCTTCAAAAACTTTTTGTAAGGAACCTGCTTAAAGCTGGCATTCAAAAGGCAGAAAGCCTGGGAGATTTCAGTGAAACCCACCTGTAAACCACATTTGGCCAGAGTGGTATAATTCTGTGACTCATACAATAGCTTGCTTGACCACAACAAACTATGCCATCTCTCCAAACCTTGGGTTTCCTGCCTGTAGATTGGGCATGCTCCATCGGCCTTTAATCTCCGTTAATCTGATTTCCACACCGTTGTCATTTTTAAGGATCACAGACGGTCATTTTATATCTCACCATTCCTCTGATTTGTCAGATGCTTCTTCGTGAGTAAGTGTAGGTGACTTTGGGGGCTGCAATGAGTGCATGCAGTGTAAACATTGTCTAGTCTTTTCAAAGAAACGGTGCTAGAGACCCACGATGTTCACCGGCCCCTCCTGGGCCACGCTGAATGTGATGCCACTGTCGGTACTGCACCAACACCCCTTATCCTTGGGTAATGCATGGCTTGTGGGCTATTGTTATTTCATACAATGTCTAGAAAATAATTAGAAAAAATATGAAAATGACTTATCGAATACTGAGATTGCCTAAGAATTCTTTGGGTTCAACCTGCTATTTTCTTATAGGGATGGCCACAGCTGTTACCGAATAGCTGTAAATCTAACCGTTTTTAGAAAACATTGGTGTGATTCTTCTACGGGGAGTCCGATAAGTCCACCGAATGAATATCAACAATCATTACCCATGGGCAAATCAGGCAGTCTGACGTGCTATCTCGACTTCCCAGACAGTTGTGTTTTGGATTCAATAAAGTGGTATAAGGTAAAAACAAATAAACCAAGAGCAATGACAGCAAAAAAAAACCTCTGTTGGTGCTATTTTCTCCTCTTATATAAAACCCACTTTCTTTTCGAGGGAAAATTGAATCCTGCAAGGCATAAGTCAGGTCATCAGTCCTTCATTGAGTTTTTCCTTGAGTGCGTAGTATTAGCTGGGCCCATGCCCCCCACCCCGTGACATACCTCCTGCAACAAGGCCATGCCTCCCAATCTTTCCCAACTAATTCCATCACTGGGGACCATGCACTCAGGCACATGAGCTTATAGGGGCTATTTTTACTTAAGCCACCACAAATGACAAGATCACTTTGGGGATCTTACCGTAATTTTCCATTCTGGGAATCCCTCAGCATGGCAGGTAAACACCATAACATTTAGCTTGCTAGAATTTTTTTTCTAGAGTTTTGCTTTTGTAACATGCATGCTGCTGTTCTGGGCTCTTGTTGCCTGTGTTATATCTATGTCAGATTATAATACATGGATGGATTAGCTTTGTAAAGTCAGTAGAGTGAAATTTCAGTTTTCTTTACTCTAGAAATTCTTCAGACTTCTAGAAGAATCTAGACGGTAACAAACCCATTAGCTCTCCTATTGCACACATGTGGACATTAGTAGTGACATCACCCAGGACTTGGACTTTCTCTGAGGACAAGTCTGTAGTGTCCATATGCAGTTCTAAGGAACTATTCATCTATAATGTTATGCTCATTTAGAAATTTTGATTTGATACGTTACGATGACGCTATTAAAATATACTTCTGTGTTCTTTTTAAGGGTCATAGAATCTCATTTCCAGTGTCTGGGTAGCCCCACTTTCTTTTTTTGTGTCTTGGTTCATTACTCTTGCCAGGAGTTTGTCAGTTTTATAGATGTTTTCAAATCCTAACTGCATTCCTTATAAATCTTCTCGTATTAGTTTGTTCTTGGTTGACTTCATCAAATTCTGTTCTTGCCTAGTTCTCCCCATGACTTTATTTGATTTTTGGTTTTAATCTGCTATTATGTTAAGAACGCCATGAGACAGACGCATCTATCGTTAAGCACAGGTTTCTAACACACAGATTCAAGGGGTGCCTTCCTTCGAAACTGCATCTCGGTCAACTTCTACAGGTTTTCATCTATCGCTCTCTGACCATCCCGCTCAGACCGTTCCGTTTTCCCTCTGATTTCTTCTTTGGTTTGAGATGTTTTTGAAGGGTTGCTTAATTCACACGTGTCGTGGTTTGGGTATTTTTCAAGGTAATATTTCTGATTGTGAGGTAAAGTAGTACAACAGAGGGTACTTTCTACAGTTTCGAACTTTGGAATTAAAGGCTGGCTTTTTGGGCCAGCCTATGTTCGACTTCTGTCAATGTTTCTTATGTATTGAAAAGAACACAAACACTGACATTGGAGCTATGTAAGTCAGTGTGCTTTTCCTCCTCATTCCCTTTCAGTTTAACTTAGCCTTGTTAACACAGCTGAGTGGGATTGTTGATTTTGCTGCACTTTTGACCTCATTAATGTTTGTGCTTTACTTTTTTAGATATTATTTGCAGAAATATATGTTAAGCTGCTTGGCTTCCTGCTGCAGTGAACTTCTGTGGTGTGCCCTTTTTTCTTGCACTTTGCCTCCCTTTGGTGCTCATACAATAGCAGCAGTTTTGTGTGATAGCTGGTGAGATTCTGGCTCTCTTGCTGTGTGCTTATACTTTTAGCCTTCTTCTGTATTTGTCTACTGTTAGGGCATGTTTATTTTAAGTAGCAGATGTCTGGGCCTCTAAAAGCTCTAGGCTGGATTTTTACTCCTCATGTTTTCTGTAATTCCTCATGTGCTACCTTTGAACCCCCGATGTTGGTGGTTTTCATTTACCATTCTGGTTTAAAAATTATTCCCTTTCTTCTTCTTACTTTTTTTTAACCCAAGCATTTGTTAATCATCTTTATTTTTTACAAATTTCAACAATTATTGGCTGGTTACTTCATCCACAGTCAGCCTTGAATTATTACTCGATATGAAATAGAATTTTATCACCTTCTGAGGAAACGAATGACTGCGTGTTTTAGCCCCTCTCTAGAAGAATTTTGGCCTACATGCTACCGTAGCTGCTGCTTTTAATTTCCTGGTCATTTAAACAGCAAAACTATGCCTAATCAATATTCTTCTAGAATTTCTCCATACATTGAACTTTCTCTTCATCTATAGTCTAATCAGTATCTCTGAGCTCATGTGATCTCTGGAATCATTTTTCAAAGATTTCTTTATTTTCCATTTCTGTGTGTCAGGATTTTGATTGTCTGTTCGTATACCACATGCAGTGACCATAGAGACCAGAAGAGGGCATCAGATCCCCTGGAACTGGAGCTACAAATGATGTGTGTGTTCACCTGCAGGAGCTGTGAACTGAATCAGGTCCCCCGAAAGAGCAACAGGTGCTCTTAACCCTTACACAGAGCTGTGTCTCTAACCCCTAGAAGAATTATTTATAATATATAAGTGTCTAACTAACATCTCATGAATTTTCTTAGTATGAGTTATCTCATTTTCTGAAAATGTTCTTTTGTTATTATTATTATTATTATTATTACATGGATTGGCATTTATTTTCATTCTGCAGTTTGAATATATTATTTAATGGAATATTATTTAATGGCTTATAGTATTTTTCACACTCCATGGACAGGGTCACCTTTCTTATTCTTGTCTTTCTGCCCTTTTTGAAGTGATAGGCCTCAATCTCTGAATTCCTTGGAAATATTCTCCTTGACTTTGGAGTTTAGTAGTGCAACTCTGTTGAGCTGAGACAGAGATTGCTCATCTCTTCGGCACATGCCTTTTGAAATTATAACTTATTATGCATTTCCTCCATTATTTCTTAGTTACTAGTTTTTTCAGTTTTTTCTTAACGTACTTTCTGTCTGTCTTCTTTGGAACTCTAATTAGATGTATGTTTGACCCTTTTGTTTTAATGTGCTTTCCACACCTCACATGCATTTTCCTGTTCTCAGTTGCTTTGTGTGAACGTGCCTCCATGGGCAATTCTTCCTGGCGTGCTCCCTAGAATGCTCCATTTATTCTCAGCTGTGTGAAACCTTCCATTGAACTCATCAGCTCGCTTCAGTGTAGCTATTGTCATTTTCAATTCCCTATACAATGCTTTTCTTTTTCCATTTTGCATGTGTGTGGGTGCACATGGGCAGGCGTGCAATTAGGTGCAGAGTGTTGGTGTCAAGATGCATTTTCCACTGCTCTTCTACAGTAGTCAATGAGGGAGGGACTTTTAATTAAACCTGGCACTTAACCTATGTGGCTAACCTTGCTAGTGAGCCGCCTGGGAAAGATTTCCTGTCTCTGCCTTCTGAAGCTGGAATGACAGACCACGGTGGCCACACCCATCTGGCATGTAGATGGTTTTTTGTAGATTCAAATTCTGGCACTGAAGCTTGCATAGCAAGCACTTTAACTGCTGACCAAGCTACTCAGCCTCAACTCTGTGATTTGTATTTGCCCTTTTTCATAACTTAGCTATACATGGTTGAGCTTCTTGGTGCTGCTGTTAAATCAATCAAATTAAACACCTCTACTCTTGAAGTCTCTGATAATTTTATTACTGGTTTTCGTTCGTGTTTTCCACATTTCTTCATTTAGATCAAGTGCAGGCCATGGAACTTCCCTGTTTCAAATTTAAACTGCATTACTGGCTTTTGCTTTTTTTCTTGCTATCATGTATTTCTGCCTTGCTTCGGCAACAGTATTCTAAGCCGCTTCCTGGTCTTCAGGAATGGCCCATTGAAACCCTCAGAAACCGATGTTACCGTCTTCTTCGCTTGCCAGTAACATTTCAGCTGGTTTTTCCTTTGCCATCACTTGTGGTGATCAGGCTCCTGCCCGTCTCACTGATTTTGTCTTCAGCAGACTTTTATATCCAGGGCATATTAGTTAGACTATTATGGGACATTTGGCATCTGTGAAATATTGTACTTGCGGAGCCAGGAGTAGAAAGTCCATTTGCATGCATGTTGGTGAATTCTGTATTCTCATAGTTAACATTATCCTATAAAGTATGATTAGATAGGACTTCTACATTTACATGACCCCTAGAGCTTAGATTATTTACAACCTACATTAGTTAAAGGCATTAAAGATGTCCTCAGAGGTGCTAAGATGTGTTGGTGTCACATAAGGGAAGGAAAATTCAGCACCTTAACATTGGATTAGTGTGACCAAGAGCAAATCCAGCTTTGAATTCTTTTCTCCCTGTGACTTCTGTCTGTCTTAGTTTGTGGTTTTGGTGTTGTCATTAGTCTGTTTGTTGTTGAGTCTGAATCTGTCTGTGTCTATCTATGTCTGTTTGATGTCTTTCTGTCTCTTGCTGTCTGTCTCCAATAAAGGCCTTTACTCCGTATTGATTGAACATCATAGCATCATGTGGGAAAGGGGTGAGGATACTTAACAAGAATCCTTATCAGTTTTACAAGGGATTAGGTCACTGACTCCAGCTCACCCCAGAGGACTCAGCAATGCTGGCATTCCATTATCAACTTGTGCCTGCTGCATGCTGCTTCCACTGTTTATGCTAAGTATTTATTGTATAAGATCTCTTTACACATGTTTGATGATTCCAGCATTTGCTACCATAATATGCATACATGCATGCATTCCTCTCTGGGCCAGGGGTGTGGAAGAGCACATAATTTGAAATTACAACTATGCATTAGCTTATGTTGTAAAAGCTGATACATGGGAAAACCAAGGCAAGTAAGGTTGGTTGTTACATTGTTCTAAAGGTAGGTTAAGAAAATAGGCTGAGTATACAATAAGGCAGAAGGTCTTAAGATCTTAAGAGATTTTAAGGTGCATTAGTAACTTGGCTGTAGGCTTTAAAAAAGTTCCCATATCTTAGAATATAAAATACATTTTTATAATAATGTCTCTCCATAACAATCTAACTGGAAAACAATAGATGGCTGCTATTGTTATTTATACTTTAAATCTTAATAGTGAATTATCCTGCTGAAATTAAAAAAATCAAACTAGCAGAAGGTCTGCATACTCCAGGAAACTGGGGAAAAGGCACTGTTAGTCACTGTAAGGGGGCAAGAGGACCCTTATACAGCAAGGTTAAGAGTTAATGTGACTGATGGAAGAAAGAGTGACTCTGAAGGCAGAGTGTTCAACCATGAAACCCAGCACAGACTGGGCCTAGACAGGGACTCTCCAGCTAAGTCTACACAGGAAAGAGATTCTTGAAGTCCAAGCATTCAAAATTTGTGACTCTGTACTCTGAAAAAGTAGACCACAAAATTCACACAACAGCAAACTAAAGACAAGCCCCAAACCACAACCTATAGACAGAAGACACAGGTAGAGAAGAGGAGAATTCAAACTTGAGTTTGCTCTTGGTCAAATTAATCCAAGGGTAAGTGTTGAATTTTTTTCATTAGCATAACACTGACACATTTTGGTGCCTCTGAAGTTAGCTTTGATGTGTCTAATAGATGTAGACACATTATCAATTATCAATAATCTAAGCTCTATGGGATAATTTAAATGTGGGTGTCTTATTCCCTGGCCCCATTTTATAGGATATTACTAACTATGAAAACACCCAGCATCCCCCAACACTTATTTGAATGCCTTTTATATTCAAGATACCAGTTTTATTAAGAGGGGCTGATGCTTTTATTTATCCAGTCCCTAATAGTTGCTCCCATCTATCAGTGAACAATTGTCAAATGACAACTGGAATTTTCTTATGGAGTATCTATTGGAGCAATGTAAGAAACCTAGGAAGAGGTGTTGCACATTATAAATAAGCGTATGCTTATTCTGACATTATTTATTGAATTTTAGATGCAAAGTAGATTCATTTTCCTTGTTGGGTGGAGAATAAGAATGGACTCATCTGTGCCTGGTTAATTCTGGAGAGAATGTAACACCAAGTTGCTTACATTTTTATTGAACTAGGATTTTATCTATTTTGTCTGTTAGATTGTGAGCTTCATGAGGACCGTAGCTGTGTCTAATTCTCCCATGGCTGAAATCTCTCACAGTTCTGGCAAAGATAGAAACTCAAATATTTGAATAAAAGAATGGACTCAATTAGCCAACAACCTCTCTGTGAAGTGGGGCTTCTCAAAGGAAGGGGAACAGGCCTGGGCAAGAGTCCGGAAGTGGGTTTATGAGGTGAAGGTAATTAACTTGATGAAGTCAGGTTTTGGAAGCAGGGAAGGCAGCTGCCTTGGTAAGATGTTTATCTTAAAAACATGAGGCTCTTCTCTTGGTTTGATCCCCATAAACACATGTAGAAAAGCTGGGGTTGGTGCTGCACCAGAGATTGGCAGATTCCTGGAGTTTGTTGGCTAGCCAGTTAAGTCGGTGGCTGTCTCCAAAAACAAGGTGGACAGCAACTCAAAGAAGATATCTCTCTCCCTCTCTCTCTCTCTCTCTCTCTCTCTCTCTCTCTCTCTCTCTCT
>LOJH01011113.1:0-20360 GCA_001685095.1 Ellobius talpinus
GGGGGAGGGGGAGGGAAATGGGAGGAGGTGGAAATTTTTAATAAAAAAAAAGCTTGAGTCATCAGCCAAACCATTAGAATATTAAGCCTCAAAATGATTTTTTTATAAGCAGCTAGGGGGACTGAGCAGGACAGAGAAAAGTCTCCAGTTACTTACCGGTCCTTCTACAAGAGATGCAAGCACTTCATCCCATAGCTTCTGGTTCTGACAGTCTTCTCTGATCAGGTGTTGCTGCTGAGGGCTGAGTTGAAAGGCCTCTACTGCTTCTGTGGACTCAGATGTCTTCCGCACTTTGGAGGCACTTGGACACTCATCTAGGTATATTTATAAACTATGTCAGTAGACTTAAACAGTTCTGCTTAGAAACTGTAACAATGGTTCACTGGTAACAGCAATGTTTAGAAGGAAGATGAGCACATGGAGCAGTATCCTCTTGAGTCCAGGATACTTGATGATATGGTTATTACTCTATTAAAGAGACCCATCCCCTCAGAAAACAAACAACCAAAACCCCCACAAAATCCTTTTATTATAATTGTTTGAGTCCCTCAATTTAGCCTCTCTATATGAAAATGTGTTATTAATATGTATGCTCCACATTGCCACTTACCATCTGAAGCTGGCCTCTTGGTGGCTTCTTTGGTCTGCTTCTTTGACTGTCCCTTTGTCTTCTTCCCTTCCTTATCTGATGGGTAACCTGCTGGATACTGATGAGGGGTATAAAAAGAAAATGCTTATTTAAATTTCACAGGGTGAAATGTTACAATGCTTTATAATTCACTGATCTTATCTTCAGAGCTAAGAGAAGAAAATTTTCACATGCTTTGTTGGTGACTTGAAAATTTAAAAAAGAAAAACTAGATACGAAGTGGAGATAAAACATGGAGCACAGGAAATGATATTCAAATAGACAAGATGAAAATGGTAGTTCCAATCTCAAACAAAAAATGGAGTTCCAAATTTCTCATCTCCCAAAACTATGGATGGAAGGAGATTTTAGAAACCCAAATGAAACTATGTTACTTTCTATGATCTAATGGTAGATACATTCTATATCTTAGCCCTTATGGATACCTATTGTTGAGGGAAGGAATGACTCCGTGATAATGCTCATGTCTAAAGCTCAATGTGTTTCTGGCCTCAACACATTACTACTCATCATAGTAGATATATTTTCATAATTCTACTCAGGTTCCTCTAATCTATTTGACCAACACTGGAATCTAAAAGACCTCTGAAAATGGATTTGGCAAATTAAAAATAGTCATAGAATGAATTATTTTAGTTATTCTAACAGCTGGTGGATTGCATCTAAGGAATCATTTCTAGGAGTTTAAAAAGACAAGAAAAATAGAAACAGACTTGCACTCAAGGACACACAGTCACCTGCATGGGTGGTCAGACTCTGCTCACAGTTCAGCCTCCATATGCAGTGTGGGCAGAGCCAAGTGAAAGGACAACGCTGGTTGGCTTCATGGGAAGAACAATGAAAGGGACAGTGAGAGATGAACTTATACCACAGCCTTGAAAACAGCCTCAGGAACAAAGCACACCATATACAGGCTGTTTAGGGAAATGTAGCCACATCAGCCCTTTATGGGTTTACATCATAGCATGTACCAAGGGGGAAAAGACAAAGAACTCAAGCGGTAACAGGGTGAGAAAGCAGATTTGCTGGGGAGAGAGAAGAGGAATGGGGAAGAGTGAGAATGGTAAAAAGCAAACCACTCCTATGAGACATAACTCTACCTTTCCCCTACAAAAAAATACTTCAAGTTCCAATCAGAATTAAAAATATTTTGCTTTTCATCTATAGATTCAACACAATTCCCATTAAAATGCCAACACAATTGTTTATAGACGTCAAAAAAAACAATACTCAACTTCATATGGAAAAACAAAAAACTCCAAGCAAGCTGAAGCAATCCTGTACAATAAAAGAACATTCATATTTCAAGTAATACTACAGATCTATAATAATAAAAACCACAAGGCATTGGCATAAAATCAGACAGGTTGATCAATGGAATCAAATCAAAGACCCAGATGTAAATCTAAACATCAATGGACATAAAAGAAGCCAGAAATACAGTGGAAAAAAGAAAGCATCTTCAACAAATGGTGCTGGTCTAACTGGATGTCAGATGTAAAAGAATGCAAACAGATCCACTTCTATGATCCTTCACAAAATTCAAGTCCAAGTGGATCAAAGACCTCAACATAAAACCAAATACACTGACCCTAATAGAGCAAAAAGTGGGGAATAGCTTTAAATGCATTGGAACAGGTGACAACTTCCTGAACAGAACACTGATAGCACAGGCACTAAGAATAACCAATAAATGGGACCTCATGAAACTGAAAAGCTTCTGTAAGGCAAAGGACAGGGTCAATAGGACAAGTTGGCAGTCTACAGAATGGGAAAAAATTTATCATCTCCACATCCAAGAGGGCTAATATTCAAAATATATAAAGAACTCAATAAGCTAGGTATCAACTAACAAAAAGTCCAATTAAAAATGAGATACAGGCCAGGCGGTGGTGGTGCACACCTTTAATCCCAGCACTTGGGAGGCAGAGGCAAGTAGATCTCTGTGAGTTTGAGGCCAGCCTGGTATACAAAGTGAGTTTCAGGACAAGCATCAAAGTTACAGAGAAACCCTGTCTCAAAAAACCAGAAAAAAAACAACAAAAAAAACGGGATACAGATCCAAACAGAGAATTTTCAACAGAGGAATTTCAAACAACTGAGAAATAAAGAAATATTCAACATCTTTACTTATTAGGGAAATGCAAATCAAAACTACTTTGAGATTCCATCTTTCATCTGTCAGAATGGTTAAGATCAAAACCACAAGTGGCAGCTCATGTTGGCAAGGATGTGACCAAGAACACTTCTACATTGCTAGTGGGAGTGCAAGCTTGTACAGCTACTATGGAAATTAATATGGCAGTTCCTCAGAAAACTGGGAAATGATCTACCTCAAGACCCAGCTATACCACTCTTGAACCTACACCCAAAGGAGGCTCCGCCACAAGGACACTTGCTCAACTCTGTCCATAGCAGTTTTATTCTTAATAGTCAGAAACTGGGAAACAGCCTAGATGTCTCTCAACAAAAGGATGGATAAAGAAATGTGGTACATTAACACAATGAAGTATTACTCAGCTGTTAAAAACTATGGCATCACAAAATTTTCAGGCAAATCGATGGAACTAGGAAAAAAAATAACCTGAGAAGTAACCCAGATCCAGAAAGACAAACATGGCATACAGTCACTGATAAGTAAACATTAGCTATTAAATAAAGGATAATCATATTACAATCCACAGACCCAGAGAGTCTAAGTAATGAGGGCTCAAGGAGGGGAAAGGTAATGCATGGATCTCCTGGGAAGGGGAAATAGAACAGGTTTTTGTGGGTAGATTGAGGGCAGGTAGGGATGGGAACAGGAAGGTTCAGGTGGTGGAGGTGGAGGGAGAGGGCACTGGGAGATACGACTGGAATTGAGGGGTATGGGTGTGCAGTGTTGCACTCAGTGCAACAGAAACTCCCTGGAATCTAGGAGAGACTCTAATGAAGTCTCCTAGTAATGGGGGAATACAGAGCCCAAACTGGCCACCTTCTAGAACCCGACAAGGCTCCCAGCAGTGGGACTCAGACATCAACCCAGCCACAAAACCTTGACCTACAATCTGTCCTGCCTGTGAGATGTGCTGGGGTAATGATGGTACAGAACTTGTGGTAGTGGCCAACCCATTACAAGTCCAACTTGAGGTCCATGCCACAAGAGAAAACCCACATCTGACACAGCCTGGGGGGGTTCAGGAATCTGAAGTCAAACATGACTGGCAAAAAAGAAAAAATAAGTCAATAAAATTATTCCCAATAATATTCTGCTATATTCATGGACAGGTGCCTAGACCAACTGACATCAGAGAGGCATTGTCCAGCAACTGATGGGAGCAGATGCAGAGATCCCAGTCAAACATGAGGCGGAGCCATGGGAATCCTGCAGAAGAGGGGGAGGAAGGACTGTAGGAGACAGGGGTCAAGGACACCACAAGAACACAGACCACAGAATCAATTAACTAGGGTTCTAGGGGCTCAGATTCTGAACCAACAATCAATAGCCTGAGTTTTTAGCTAGGTTCTCCGCATATAACTTATGATTGTGTGGCTTGGTGTTCTTTTGGGACACCTAAACAGTGGGGGGTGTCTCTGACTCTTTTGCCTGTTCTTGGGACCCTTTTCCTCCTACTGAGTTGTCCCTCCCGGTCCTGATATAAGGGTTTGTGCTAGCCTTATTGTAATTTGTTATGATGTGTTTGGTTGATATCCCTGGGAGGCTTGTGGGTTTTTTGTTCGTTCGTTTTTTTAAAAATGGAGGAGAAGATCTAGGGAAGAAGGGATGTGTGTTGGGGGAAAGGCCACAGGGAGGAAAGGAGGAAAGGCAAACTGTGATTGAGATGCAATGTATGAGAGAAGAATTAAAAAAACTTGAAAAGAAAAAAACTTCTGCTTTTCACTGACAAGTCCAAATTTTCCCGAGCATAGTCACACAGTAACATGATAATACTCTGGAAGCCACCTTTTGTCTGGCTTCCTTCTGCATCCTTCTATACTCTTTATGTCTCACAGTCTACTGACCAACTACTATGTGTAGTGTTAAAAGCCCAGAGATAGCTGTAGATTCTTATAACACATGAACAGTGCAGACCAAGGTCTAACCTGCAATCGCAGACACAGTCTCCTTGATCGTTCTATTCCTTCTGAGGTCCAAGGTGCAGGTTCAACATCATCCCTTCTTAAAAGATAACGCCAAACCAAGAAGCCATGGCTGGATGAAATCTCTGGCCAGTATTTCACTACCTATATCATAATATTTCAACATTACATTGAGATTTAAAGTTTAGACTAACCATGACACCATCATATTAATAGTTTAAATAAATCTGCTATAATCAATGCAACTTCAGAATATTTACTTTGTCATAAGAACAATAAATAAGTCAAGAATATTATTAACACATTGTTATGAGCTTATTTCCTATTAATCTAGTTCTTACATAAGGAAATAATTCTGTAAATTTAACAGTAACAAATTAACAGAATTTTGCAAATTAGGCAGAGAAAAATGGTGGTAGCTGATTTGTTTATTCTATATATAAGGACACAAATACATTTTATAGTGTATGTATTCTGCTTTCAATAATCTATTGTAATTATTAAAATTATAAGGATTTTAAAGATACATAGTAACCAAGATATATAATGGTCAAACTACTTACATGGTTTTATCATACAGACTATATAATAAATACAGAAACCTTGGGTCTAGAGTGCAGCACTCGCCCAGTATGTACAAATCATGGAAGAAAGCCACCTGGGCCCAAATTATAACTCTGCCTTAGGAACTTTCAAAGCCATTTTTCAAAATCTTGAAGAGTTCACGCCATCTATGGTTTACATTTGTGGAAGAGTAGAAATGCCATTGGAACCAACCTATCCTTTCTCTAGCCCACCCAGAGTAGTTCCTTGTGGTAAACATGTCTTAAAAGCCCCAGAATGACCAAGGAGATGTCATGCCAGATAGAGCACCTTATAAATGCCATCATATCTGTTGCCTTCTTCTGGAGCATATTTGCTGATCTTCCTCCCTTTAAAACTGCGTATCACTCTGACTGGCTTACCAGCTCTCCAATTCCGAGATTCTGCTCCAATTTTATCATCCAATGGAGCATCACAGTTTAGGGCCAATGCCCTAAAAAAAATAAAACAAAGTCTTTATACCAAGCAATATTTACGCATATAACTGAGTCATTAGCTTAATTAAAAAGTAAATCATGCCTTACCTGATGATTAAGATCCTATGATTCTTTCCACATTATTCCAGACAATAGGATTATGTTTTCCCCCACCAGCAGAGAAGACAAATCAGTTTTCTGATGTCACCCCCAAGCCAGGGGATTGGTTCCCAGATAGCCTGTAGGGTTCTTCTGAAAGTAATAACATCTGTGCCACGTATAATAGAGAACAACTAGAAATACATGGAATCTGCTTAAGATAATGTTTGTTGAGAAAAGGGAGAATGTTGGGAAACTAAAGTAAGTGATTGCTTTAAAAGTCAATTTTTGATGAAATGAGGCAAATTGCTGGAATAATGTAGGAAGAAATCCAGAAAATTAAGTTTGTCAGCCAAGAACAAACAGCTTTTCTAGATTTTTCACATTCCAGACAGTAAAAATTGTGAAAAGTCTAAAGGGTATTAAGAACCAGTGTGGCAGGAGCATATTCTCTGAAGACCTCCACAGAAGGGTAAACTGAAGTGCACCAAAATGCCAGGAAATCCTGACACTGAAGAAATTAGCTTCCCTGAGACTGCTATGGTTTATTGATGACACACAACAAGGAGAACCACTGTGCAGAAGGAGCATGCTTTGGCAGAAAATCCCCCTTAGCATACAGTGGTAAGTCAGTAACTATATTAGATGTTATAAGAACTTTTGACGAATATCTAGTTCTAAAAGTAGCACAATCTACTCAAGTTGGGATATTCCTAACCTCAGTGAAGGAAAAACATTGCTAACACATAGGGTTAAAATTTGAGTTGGCTCAGTAGGCAAACTGCCACCTTATAAGTAAGAGGACCTAAGTTTGGATTCCTAAAACCTTCATACGATGTCATTATCAATTTAAGATGCAGGTTCACTGAAAAAACATGTCAGGCTATTTCTGACTTCTAAGTTACTCATCTTAAAGAGCTGCCTTCTTTGTAGGAAAAGGATAGCAAGGATTATACTCCTAATTTTAGGATTGTGATTTCACCAGTACATCTGATGTGTCTCCTCTGCTAGTTCAGTAAAATAATCCTACTGTCAGAAATAATATACAAGACATGAAACCAAGATTCTATGTAACCTGGTATACAGTAAAGTCTTGAAATAATATTGGTATATTCTTTATTTGACATAGTAATAAGAAAGTAAAGGGACAATATTTAAAACTCAGTGCCTTTTATTCAAAGTGAAAAATTAATCATTTTTACTCAATGCCAAAATACTCTTTATAGGATATAAAAACTTTTATATAGCTTACGAAATTTTTACTATGACAAGTTATAAAGCTATCTTTGCTATTTAGGGTTTCAGTTATTTTGTTAACATCAGCAGCATGCATTTATAATATGAAATATTTAGAAATGAAAATTTGTATCCCGTTACTAAAGATGACACTAGTATTTAAAATCAATGCAATGTGGATCTTTTGCAACGTACTTTTATAACTAAGAAGTCACTTTATTAATACAAATCCTAAAAGTGCTTAGAGTGCAGACTGATTAAATTACCTGGCATTTCACTTACCTATTCTCATAAGGCTACTTCACATTAGTGATACACCTCTAAAACAAACTGGTACAGGAAAGATAAATGTGTCAAGGAGAGCATCACTTTGGTTTTTGACTTATGGTCACCTTAGCTCCCATTTCACTTAAATCATATAGCTTCCTTTCTTTCAAAGGATTGATCTTCCAACATGTACACCACATGTATCAAGTGAGGGGGGAATAATGCCACTTAAAAATTAACAGTATATAAAAATGACCAAAGGAATTTTAATTTCATGTAACTCCTAGTTGAAGATTCTGCCCTACAGCTGAAATGACAAGTTATACTGATAGGATCTACGTTTCATCCAACCCCTAGATCATACAGTCTTTAGAACAGCACCTGTTCATGTTTGTTAGTGTTTGATCAGCAGATGGTGCACCGATTCTTTTATTACCAGCAAGATTTTTACCACCACTTCCAGTGTACGTGAACTCATCACCTCGGTCCTACAAGGAAAGATTTGTTTAGAGTGAGATGCTTGAATCTGAGTGTAATTTTACCAATTCTCATTTTAGTCACAACATTAATTTGAGATGTTATTGACATGTTTCTCAGAGAATTTACCAAAATAAAGCAAAATGTAATAATGTGTGTAGTACACTTTCAAGTTTTATCACTTGATCTAAAGATTTTGCTTCAAAGTTCTAGCTTCCATTATCTTCACAGTTATTCTCATGTGTGTATCTAAGTTATACACAACATTTTACAAAGTAAGGGCTTATGGGCTAGAAACATTTCATTTAATTCAATAGTAACTGACATATCAACACTAGCTTGCAGGCTCTTTATCAACAGTGTCACTTTCAGAAACATTCCATGATGGAATTCTTGGCTGTCATCTACATCGTACAGAATTTTTCTGATGAACATTCATATTTAACATGGACATTAAATAAACTTTATAAGGTTAAGTTTACACAAAAGCTTCACCTTCGAGTTCTAATAACAGTAATTTTGTATATTTCATATTATGAATTTATTCATGATATACTTAGGTTTAAAAATGTGCATTACTACTATTAGTAATGTAAGCCTGGAAAATTTGAAAATTAAATGTAATTTAGTATTCAGCATCTATTAAATTTGATAAACATGCCCAAAAGAGATGTTAGAAAACCCTACAACCCAATAATTTCTGTATTAGCTACAAATTTATATAGGTACAACTAAATCTTAATCAATTTAAAGTACAAAATAACTCCAGAAAATTACCAATCTATAATTTATTCTAATACTAGCTGGCTAGTTATCTGGCTCTTTAAATTATATTCTAATAATTTATTTGGCTGGTGGGGCATATACGTGCCACAGCCCGTGTGTGGAGGTCAGAGGACAACTTACAGAGTCAGTTCTCTCCCTCTATCATGTGAGTCCTTAGGATCAAACTCAGGACACCAGGTCTGGTGGTAAAAGAATACCCACTAGCCCAGGACTTTTTTTTTTTATTGTAAATTCAAGATAAATTTAAGACGATGATGTTTTTTTTCCTATTAAATTTTTTGAAGGTTGCTTACTTCCCATACTGTTTTTCCCTTGGATTAAAGCCTAACTGAAACTGTGTGCATTCTAAGTGTTTTTCTGAGGTAAGCATGGTGGGGCATGCTGTGACCCTAAAATTAGAAAGTGTGAAGAAAGAAGACTAGATGAAATAAGGGACCAATTTGGGCTACACAGTGCACGATGCTGTCTATGAATCAATGAACAAACAAGTGTTTCTATAGGCTCACAAGCCTTCAATTAACATTCAGTTTTGAAATATTTAAAGTCTCTATTTTTTAAAGTAAGGAGTTAAATTTAACCTATAGTGTATTCCATTTGCAGGACCTCTAATAAACATATCCATAATGGCCCAGAGCATGCACCCTCCCTCCTTTTTCCTCCCTTCCTTCTGTCTTTTGCTTGTTTTTGAGACAAATCTCAGGCTGGTTTCAAATTTACTGTGTAGCTGAGGATGACCTTGAACTCCTGATCCTTTTGCCTCTACCTCCCAAGTGCTGGGATAATAGGCATGTGCCACCATGCCCTACTAAACTACTTCCTAAATTGACGAGAAACAATCTTTCACATTGTTTCTGGATTAACTCCAGAATACCCAAATTCATAATCACCAAGTTTTCAAGTCATAATAATGAGTGTTATAACAAAAAAGTAGTTAGCACATAACAGAATAGGCAAAATCTAAGCTAAACAGTGATTAAAGTAGCAGAAGAAAAACAATCCTGAATCTTCTTCAAGCAGCAAACAACCAAATAATGGCTAAAATTCTACACTATACCACTAACACATTTGCACTTTAATCATTATGCCAACAAAAGCTTTCTATTAAAGCAAACGGAAAAAAAATCAGCCTAGGTTTGTTGTGTTTTCTGGACCATGAAGTAGCTTGTGCACAGCAGCTGAAGAGTACAAACAAAGCTATGCCTGCTCAACGATATAAGGCTGCCATCACCAAGAAACAGAACTTCCCATAACCCCACCCTGCTGACAAACCCATAGCCCTGTGTGTTCAAGGCAAGCGTTCTGCCATGAAGTTACATTCCCATCCCACAATTTTCCAATCTCTACCTCACAATTTGCTAAAGGAGTTACCTAAAAATAGACTACTGTACAAATTCCTGCGATCAAACCTGGTCGCACAGACCAGCAACTTCATCCTCACCTCCCCACCTAATTATTAGTTCAAAGCTATCTAGATATAGCCTTAATTTATCTCATGACACTCTACCATGGCTGTAAAACAAACATATAATATTGTATGACCCAGAAATTGCACTTCTTGACATAAGTGATATATACAACTGTTGACTAAAGTATTATCTGTAATAGTTAAAAACTGAAAGAAAACTAGGTAAATGGTTAAAGTGTGATATATTTATATCATAGACTCAGAAATAAACAAGACTTAACTACTAGTACACACTATAGAATCATGCTGAGTCATACATGCACAAAAAAATCTATACCCAAAGTTACAGACTACATGATCAATGCATAAAACTTGTTGAAGTGACAAAGCTATACAAATGGGAAACAGATTAGTGGTTATCAGGGGTTAGAGGGCCTGGGGACAACATAACAAAATCTTGAGAGCAGAAGCATTTGGCATCCTGACTGTCGAGTCAAGATCCTGGCTGTGATAGTATCTGGTAAACAATTCAGCAAAATGATACTCTTGGGAAAGGATGCATATCATTTCTAATGCTATTAATTGTGAATCTACAATTATTTAAAAATAGGCTTAATTTACTAAAAAAAACACAAGCTCCAAAGAGTATATAATTCTTTCTATTAGTTACCAACTATATAGGCTAAACAAGCATATGTAAAAAATAGACACTGCTAAATCTTATAACTTATATAGAATCAATCTTTTCAATAAAAACTTTAAAAAGACCATTTTTATATGCATTTTAGACACAACTTTTGTATTTTATGAATGATCAAGATAGGTTCTAAATATCGTATCATTACTTACAACTTCATCTGCAAATCCTCCAGCCAGCACAAGAGAATAAGCCCCATCATTGCTGCGACCATGAATGCCACCAACATGAGGCCTATGAACACCTGCTTCGCTCACCTATAAGGTAAAAGAAAAATAAGATCAAAGTACATTCTATATTATAAAATTGTGAAAATAAATGTAAAAGTAACAATGGGTTAGCCTTACAGAATGCTTCCATATGTATTATTAAAATCTAAAGCCCAATTATGTTTCACCTAGAGTTTGCTTTCTCATTTTTATTTTCCCAAATAAATCCTGAAGGTGCTAGATTCCCCCCCCCCAGTTCTAGCCCCAAATCTTGCTTTGGGACCTACAAACTAACAGATCCTTCTACACTGTCTTGTTTTACTCTGTTCTAATCCATTCTATCATCAACAGAACGATCCTTTTTATGTTTATTTCTAGACAGAGTCTTACAAAATAGCCATGATTGGCATCGAATTCAGTATGTATATCAGGGCTGGCTTTTAATTTGCATCATTCCTCTCCCTTTGCCTTCCTAGTACTGGGGTCACAGGCATGAGCCACCATACACAGCTTAGAAGAGTCCTTATATGGGTAGTTTTTGGTTGGGCTGGGGAGATGGCTTAGTGCCATATAAGCAAGAAGACCAAAGTTTAGATAGGTATAGTGGTCTGCCTGTAACTCCAGCCTCAGAAGGCAGACAGGGAATCCCTGAAACAGGCTACCTAGCAAGAATAGCAGTATAGGCAAGCTGTGGATTTCATCAGAAAACTGTAATTCTTGACATTATAAAGCTGATCAAAAGCATATGGCTTGGGAGGTCAAAGACTCTATCAGAGAAGCTGTTGTTTTGCTACATAGACATGATGCATCAAATTTATATTGTCTTCTAAATAACTGTACTTACGCCCACAGATTATTGCTGCTATTGGCTTTTGTCATGTAAGTTTCTTTTCTGCAGTGGCTAGTGTTCACTGCAGACACTTCTAATGGCCAAAGTAATAGGAATTTGAATGGTCAGTCATAAGTAGGACATATATATTACCCAATCCAAGACTCAAGGAACATTGCCAAAGAAGGGATGGAAAGAACATAAGAGGCAGAAGAGGTGAGGAAAGGTTAAGAATTTTAGTACTGGATTAATGGACACTAAAGCCTCAATAGCTTAATATTCATTCAAGAAGTCTCAAAATGTCTAAAAGTAAGTCTAAGTCAAGTAAGAATTTATCACATAACTTAAAATTACTTTAAATATTAATTTTCCTAAAAGCTTACCCACACAGAACAATAAAGCAAAGTGATAACTAAGAAAACTGATGCCTACTCTAATGGCGGCTCTTCTGTCTGATTATGACTGGGAAAGACATTGTAACAAGTGAATGACATGTGCTTCTAAGCTGAGACCCATTTGTAATTTAAAACAAATGTTAGCATCACTTCAATTTTAATTACATGAATTTAACCCTTTCAATTAAACCAATTTCAAAGCATACCTGAACTCTGAATCTCCAAGTTGATCCAACAGGAATACCAGGGATAGGTCCATAATGATTTGAAGGGACAATCGTACATTCTTTTGTACGACCAACACAAGCCATTCCCTGTAAGTCACAAAATAAGCTGTTTGAAAACCAATTAGGTAAAATTTTCTGATGATTTCTGATGTGGGATGTCCTTCTGTGTATGTGTTGCACTTATTGGTTGATGAGTAAAGCTGTTTTGGGCAATGGTTTAGCAGAGTAAAGCCAGGCTGGAAATCCAAAAAGAGATACATAGAAAGAGTAAGCAGAGTTAAAGAGAAGCCATGTAGTCACTAAAGGAGAAAGGTGCCAGAACATTACCAGTAAGCCACAACCTTGTGGCCATATACAGATTAACAGAAATGGGTTAATTTAAGATGTAACAGCTAGCTAGGAATATGCCCAAGCCACAGGCCACACAGTGCAGTAATTAACAGGTTTTTTTTGTGTGATCATTTGGGTCTGGAAAATCGGGAAATGAAAGCAGTCTCCATCTACAGATTTCCAATTCACATAAGATGCAAATAAAATAACTGGATCAATGAAATCATTTTTATACAATTTATCACTTATAGTAACAATTAAATTGTTTAATCTTTTATACTACCACTACCAATATTGAAACCCTATTTAACTATGAATTGTTAGTAGGAAACTGAGAGGGAGTTTCATTTTTACCCTTCCCCAGTCTCTCCGGCTTTCCGTGCTAGCTGAAGGCATCTTTGCTTTCTTCTTGCTCATCTTGAGTCTTTCCCCAGCCTTCACAACCTCACTGGAATCAGTTTTACAGGAAGGACAATACCTTAAAGGAATAAAAAACAAAGAATATTTGCTAACATCATACTAAAATCAGCGAAATAATAATGGTCTTTCTACATCAGGACAAGAACTAGGACATATTGGGTTACAATAGAGAGCATCAACTGTCACCAAAATTTTAAACATTTCAAAAATATCCATATGATAAAGCTGATAGTAGAAAAAAACTGTTTCACTTTTAGAGAACTCTAAGATTTTGTTTTATGCACCCTGAAACTCAATTCAAAATCATGGTGTATGTGTGTGTCTAAGATTCAAATGTTAACCACAAGTTTTACTAGCTCTAATAAAATAAAACATTCATTTGAAATTATTATAAAAATCAAAGGAGAAAGAATTATAGATCCAACAGCAAAATATGCAATGGATACAGCTTTCCATCTAATTTAGTCATTAGAATTCTCATAATAAAAATATACAAGAGGCCAGTGAGATAATTCAGTGAGTAAAGGTGACTGCCACCAAGCTAGGTAACCAAAGTTCAATCCCTGGGACCTACATGGTGCAAAGAGAGAAATGGTCCCCTCAAGCTGATCTCTGAATTCCATACTTGTACTGGGGTAAGCACACATGTGCGCGTGCATACACACACACAACCACATACCCCAACATACAATAAGAAAGTGAAATGCAGTGTGTGTGTGTGTGTGTGTGTGTGTATGGTATAGTTCTTTGACAGAGAATATCAACACCAAAAAGTCTAGTCCACTGTAATAGGTTTACAGGATAGCAACTCTAGATCTAGTTCAGTTTTTTTGTACTTGTCTGTCCTTTCTCATAAAGCTGCTTTACTCTTTCTCTAAAAACCAGGTCTATAGAATGAGATAAGGCTACTCTGCTACCAAAACTGGATAGTCTACAACAGTGTTTCTCAATCTTTCTGATGCTGTGACCCTTTAATAAAGTCCCTCAAATTGTAGTGATCCCCAACTATAAAATTATTTTTGTTAGAGGCTGGTCCTATGGAACCATAGCCATGGGATCTCCATGACTCAGGGCAACAGCAGGATATCTGAGAGGAGTTTTGGTGAGGGTCCAGTGATGATGGTATACCAGAAGCCAGAGGCCTTGGCCAACAACACATTTCACGATGAATATTTGCAAGTAAAGTTGTCTGTTTGAACAAAAGGGTTCACTGTGTGCTACAGAGCAGCTCCCAACGCCACTAAGATGAATGAGGAGGCAATGGAGAGATGGGAAAGATGGAGGAGCAAAGTGTTTTTTTTTGTGGGGGCTTGCTTTCTGTTGTTGTAATTAATATTCTTATTTGCATTGTTTTTTATTTTTATTATTAAGTTTCCCTTTGGGGGGAAGCTACAAGGGTAAATGGCAGATACGAAGTGACTGGAATTGGGGTGCATGAGATGAAATTCCCAAAGTATCAATAAAAAATTATGCAAACTAAAATTATTTTTATTATTTCATAACTGTAATTTTGCTACTGTTGTGAATTGTAATATAAATATCTATGTTTTCCAACGGTCTTAGACAACCCCTGTGAAAGGGCCATTCAACCTCAAAGGGGGTCACTAAACACAAGTTGAGAACCACTGGACAAGAGCATACCAACAAAGATATAATTCACTGCCTAATCCATCTTAAATTTGTATCTTTCTTTTCATGACCATCTCTTCCATATAAGTATTAGAGGAAAGAATATATCTATGCCCCAGTCACTCCTAATTATAAGATCTACACTAGTAGGGTAAAAATGCAAATATTTTAGTTCCCTTGATTGAAACAATTCTACCCAAAAATGCACCAAAATTCCTTCCACTATATACATTTCCACTGAAACAAGAACAAATGAGACTTCAAAGGAAGCACAGTACTAGTCATGTGATTATGCATGTCAGGGGCAGAAAGTAACAGAAAGGAGTCAAAACCCTTCTCCATTTTGTAGTTTTCTTTTAACTTTAAAAATTTTGTGTGTGTGTGTATGCGTGTGTGCACGCACACACGCATGTGCACATTCATGGCACACATGGAAGTCAGAAGACAACTTGTGAGAGATGGTTCTGTCCTTCTACTATATGGATCCCAGGGCCTGAACTCAGGTTATCCTTGACCTACTGTCTTTCTCTACTGAATCATGTCACTAGCCCCTTTCCTCCTTTCTTTTACCCCTGTAGTTTCTGTAGTAAGACAGCCATCACATTTTCAAAAGGCACAGAAAAGACTAGAGAAAAGAAGAGATGTCTATTCTTCACATCATACTCACTAGTCACTTGGACATCAGTATTATTTTATTATTATATCCCTTCCTTAAAAATCTTCCACATAGCAAAATGTGTGGGTGGGGGGAGAGTGCCGAAAAAGTGGCTCAGGTGTTAAGAGCACATATTGCTCTGTCGGAAGATCAGAGTTTGATTCTTAGCTCCCTCATCAAGAGGCTCAAAACGGCATGTACTTCCAGCTCCAAGGATTCCAATGCCTTCTACTGACCACTGAGGGGCACTACATATATACACACACACACATGCACAAAAGCAAACATAATTAAAACAAACAATTAAAAAAATACTTTTAAAAAAGATTCCGCAATGTGATTATTTAAAGGTTTATTATAATTTTTACTAGGCACTTTTCTCAGAATTTTTGTAAGTGGTTTGTTTCCAACTATCGCTACACATTTAAATTTAGTTTATGGTAAGTATATTTAATATTAGAGCCTTGTTCTATTTAAGAACACCGTAAGATTAGAGATACAATACACATAAAACACTGTTAATATACATTAAGTATTTAATTACTAAGAATATAACAGGCAGTCCAACATACTAGGGGTAGACAGCCATTATAAAGGCTGATTAGACATAAGTGAAAAACTGAAGCTAAGCGTAAGAGGAAAATGTTTCCGGGAAGAAAATGACTGAAGTATAAAAACAAAGGGAAAAAAAGGAATAAGACTTACAAAGTTAAAGGGAATTGAATATGGCTAGAATATAGAGTATTTAGGGAAATAAGGGAGAAAAGTAGTATGACACATAGATGGAAAAGCTATGTATTGATAGCATTCCAGGTTCCTTAAAGGCAACTTAAGGCCTCTGAAGCAAAGACATAATCAAATATGCGCTTTCGAATGCCTCCATACTAGAGCATGACCAGAAAGAAAAAATATACAACCAGAAGCCAGCTGTTATTACAGCAAATGAATAAAGGTATTAGTGCTAAGCAATGGCTACCTATGACATTTTAAATACTTCAGTGTACTAAGTATCTTTAGAAACTCATGTTTGGCCAGTCCTGTAATCCCAAGCACCTGGGAGACATAGGTAGGCAGATTTGTATCAGTTTGAGGCCAGACTGGTCTACACAGCAAGTTCCAGGCCAGCCAGGGACTACATAATAAAAACTATCTGAAGAAAATAAAAAAGAGGGAGGGACGGAAGGAAGAAGGGATGGGGGAGGGAGGAATGGAGGGATGGAGGGAGGGACAGAGAAAAGGGAGGAATCCACTCTTGGAAGATCCATTTTGTAGAAAAACAGTAAATAAAATAGAAAAAGACAAAAACCGGTGATGGTACCAGTACTCTTCTTCCGGGATTTTATCCAAAGGTGGACTCAGGCAGTAGATATGATATGCCATATTGCACTCATCACACAGAAGCTGCTTGTTGGGATCCCGTTTCTCTCCACATTTATGGCAAGAACACATGTGACATTTCATATCTGGATCTCCACCACACAGGTCACATTCAGGGTCGTTTTTCCCTATAAAGAACAAAATTTTGGAAGTTTTATCTTTTTCTATCTATTATTCTCATAAAGAAATATCCAATGAAAGAGCATACAACATATTTTTAAATGACAAACAAAATGTACTGAGAATAACAATCCAAGGTGAGGTTTAATAAGTGCCTCAGGCTAGAGAGATGGCTTAGTACACAAAAGCACCTGCTGCCAAGCTGGGTGACCTGAGTTCAATCCCCATAGCCCACATGATGTAAGGAAAGAACTCCAAGAGTCCTGTAACCTCTACACTTGTGCGCTGTGAAACACATGTGTAAACACACACACTCACACACACATTTTTAAACAAAACAAACTTTAAAAATGAATGCACATGTATAAGCATTTGAAAGACCATTTTACAAACAAAAATAACTACTACAAACTATTCTTTTTCCTTTAAATGAAGAAAATTTGTATGGTCTACTATTTTATAACTCCTCCAAAATTATTCATTGATCAAATAAAACTAAATTTCCATTACACAGCAAATTGAGTCTAAACCTAAAGGAGAAACTCATACTTAAAAATTTTCCGTCTGCAAAGGAAAGAGGACGGGCTCCAGGTTTCTCAATCTTGAAGATTTCATCTACGAACACCACACGGCAGTCGTTTAATGTTCCTTCAGAACCCCTGTTTAAAAAGAGGAAAAACATTAATTTCTATCAGCAAAATTTAAATTATTGTAAAAATAATAATTATAGGTCATTGTGAAAATTTACTTTCAACTTATAAATTGATTGAGCTCATAGCTATCATAATTACTTTGGTCTTTTACTTTTAGTAGTTAATCCTCAAAGTTAGCTATAATTTCAGAGCAATATCAGGAAAAGAGAAATTAAGAGACTTTATTACTTAGATTAGGTAAGAAGTACCTGTTTTACAGACTTATAAAGACTTTATAAAATGCTCTCCTGTTACTTAAAATAAGATTCAAATATATTTCCAGTATTTCTAGGAAAAAATAAGGTGGCCTCTTGCTAGATATTTTTTTCAAATATGAAGCCACAGTTACTTTAATTTACACTTATATGTGTATTCTTCCATTTCCTACTATGACTGAGAACTTGTCTCTCCTTTAAAAATATTATTAATTATCTGAATATGTAGGTTTGTGCAAACACTGCACATGATGAATACAGGTACCTGCAGAATCTAGATACATTGAGTAGTCCCCTTGGAGCTGGAGTTAAAGGAGGATTGTGAGCTACCTGACATGGATTTCAAACTGATCTTCTACAAGAGCAACAACCACTCATAAACACTGAGATATTTTTCCAGCCCTCTTTATCCTTTTTAATCATAGCTTTTGCTTTGTATTTGGAAGAGATATTATTAGGTACACATAGATTTAAGACTTTTTTTATTTGTTTTGGCCCCTGTAATGAATTCTACATCATAACTACTTTTTAAAGATTTATTTATTTAATGAGCACTGGTGTTTTGTGTATATTATTCTGTGTGAGGGTGTTGGATCCCTTGGAACTGCAGTTACAGCTGTGAGCTGCCATGCGGGTACTGGGAATTGATCCTGGGTCCTCTGATACAGCAGCCAGTGGTCTTAACCACTGAGTCATCTCACCAGCCTTCCTTCTACTTTTTTTTTCATTTAAAAGAGAAAGCAGCATGCGGAGAGCTGCATGGTGCCGCTCCTTAAAGATGATGCCGGTTTTCTCTGCTAGCCCGACAGCGAGTGCTCTCTGTGATAAACAAGTCCTTATTTGGCTAAGGCTGATTAGCAGGCTTGCTTTGGTGTATGTGGGCCTATTAGAGATTGCCACGTGGCTTATTGGGATTGGTAGCCCATAGAGTATATAGTCTGCAGCGCCCTNTATTAGAGATTGCCACGTGGCTTATTGGGATTGGTAGCCCATAGAGTATATAGTCTGCAGCGCCCTTGGGGGGAGGAAGAAGACGACTGTTCAAGGTTCCTGAATAAACTGCTTATAGAAGAGCCTGAGTGTTGCGTCTTTCCTGCTGGTCGAGACAGACGCGACAGCAGCATCCATTTACTTAAAACTTTCTCCACATTTACCTTTTCTATTAAAAATTTAATATCAAATATAATATAGGAAACTATACAGATAAATGGATAACTCAAGCAACTGTGAGGTATGTAGTCTTTGTTATCATCACTAATGACAGCAGATAGAACTGTCATGCTACCTCAGAAATAAATCATTTCTTCACATCTTCTCAAGAGTTACATTTAACATAATTTTCTGTAGCCGCTTGTCTACCACCATTAGCATATGGCATAATTTCACCCATCCACTAGTCTATAATCTACAAATTTCCACACCCTCTTTTTCTTCCTTGCAATTGCTTAAGAACACTATTTGTCCAAACGCTTCTCGTATTGGTTTTGACTTTGCATTTCCAGAGAACGGTGATCATTTAACTAAAGTTAAAGACTATAACCTAGCATTCTACTTGTGTGCACAAGCCCACAGAAGCCAGAAGAGGGCATTGGATTCCCTGAAACTAGAGTTACAGTACAGTGATTATGAGATGCCCATGTGGGTATAGAGAACCATACCTATTGTCCTTTGAAAGAGCAGTAAGTGGTCCAAAGCCATCTCGAGCCTCTAGGAAGATTTTTAACTGTCAAATAAAAACCTATCCCCAAACCACCCTTGCTTTCATGGCTTTTATGTTCCTAACACTTTAGTAAGAAATTGAGTAGTGTTTTACAGTTGAACAGCTATAATGCAACTGCTATACCAATCAATACTATGCCTGTCCATTATTCTACTCATCCTTAGTCTAGTTACTGAAGTACTTTTCAACCTTAGGATCAGTTAGAGGAATCATTTATAAAATAGCAAATTTTTATTTTCCTATAAATTTACTATTTATTTTTTCGTTCATTTATTCATTCTGAGACAGGGTCTCACTATGTAGCTATGGTTAGCCTTGAACTCAAGAGCTCTTCCTGTCGATACCGCTCAGTGTTCTAATTTAAAGATGTTCGCCACTTACCCAAGATCATTTCTTTTTTAAAGTTCAAAGCTATGAGTTATCTCCTGTTGTACACCTTTTTTTTTAAATTTACTGAAGCCAGCCAAGTATATTATGATGTTCCCTATACAGTTAAGTTATTTTGGTAGTTTCTTCAGATTTGTATACACATCTGAATGAATTTTTTTTATTGCTTATATTGAGCTACATATTTTCTCTGCTCTCCTTCCTTCCTCCCAATTCCCTTCTACCCTCTCCCAAGATCCCCACAATCCCAATTTACTCAGCAGATCTTGTCTTTTGTACTTCCCATGTAGATCAGATCCATGTATGTCTGGGGTCCTCTTTGTTGTCTAGGCTCCCTGGGATTATGAGTTGTAGGATGGTTTTTCCTTTGCTTTATGTCTAAAACCCACTTGTGAGTGAGTGAGTGAGTGAGTGAGTGAGTGAGTGAGTGAGTGAGTGAG
>LOJH01011114.1:0-20718 GCA_001685095.1 Ellobius talpinus
AAGTTCAGTACTAGGTTAAACTAAGTGTGCTAAATGACACTAGAATATCCCTCCACACAGCTCAACTTACTCCTCCTCCTTTGACTGACTTTCAGCATTATTTATACTTTCATTTTCTTGGATTTCAGGACACAGGAGTCTAGTTTTGATCTGTCACATTTAAAGAGAACTCACTAATACGCGCTCTAGACCTTCAACTGTGCATCTTTGATCAGGGCAGGATTAAAGAAATAGTTATTACCAAGACAGACCCAAACAATAAGCTGGGCAGTCAATCACAAATAGTGGGATTATTCTTGAAAACAATACCCTTTGAATATTTTTATTGCACGAAGTTAAAGGGGCTAGCTTAATGTGTGCATCAATTCGTGAATGTATCCTGCCAATCATCTTATTGAGTTCATTGTCAACAGGTTCAATCCAGGCTGATGTGACTGGCAGAGCAGTGGATATGTATGTGTGTTTTATCTGTTCCAGTCGTTGTCCTGGCTGCCTGCCTATCTTCATACAAATACATACATAGCCAGGTGTGTGTGTGTGTGTGTGTGTGTGTGTGTGTGTGAATAAGTGCTCTCTGGAGGGACAGAACCAATAGAGTGAATATATAATAAAGGAGTGTTATTAGATCAAATGCTGGAGAGGCTGAGAGCCCTGGAGCTGCTCAGCCAAAGAGACTGTTTGCCCAGCAGTCCCAATTTGGTAATGCAAGCCTGAGAGATTCCTGGGAAGCTCAGTTCTTTACACACATGAAGGGCAAAGAAGCTTGGTTTCCACATCAGAAGGGACAGCAGCAGCAGAGCAGATGCCCTCATCAACAGGGAGAGAAGGAAGGCAGGCAAAAAAAAAGCATCACTTTTCCTTGCACTTCCTCAAAGCTTGGCTATCACCAGAAGTGGCTGTCTAGTCTAGAGGAGGGCCTCATCCCCTCCCCTAATCCTTCCCAGAAATTCCTTTCCAGATCAACCAGAATCATGTCTCTTAGTCGATTCCTTGTCTAATCAATTTCCAATCAAGATGGCCCATCACAATGTCTTAGTATGTGTTTGCTTTTTTACGTGTATCTATGTTTTTACAAACGGAAATGTCCAAACCATACTTTCACAAAAGCATGCTTACACTCTCCTGCTGTTAGATAAGAGCAACATGAAGTTAGTTTATTAGGGCCCAAATCTCCTCTTTTATGAGTTGTAATATGATATTTCATATCTTACCACACATGATCAAGATAGTGTAGAAATATGGCCGGTATATTGGGCAGGTTCGTGAGGCCTTTTAATGGCAGCTGAATTCTTTGCTAAGTGTGAAGTTTTGGCAACTGAAGCTACCCAGTAAGGGAGCTGACCCCAAGGCCTGATGGTGGAGCCTTCTTCTAAGCCACTATCCTTGCTGCAGCTGCTCTCTGTCCCCTGGCACTAATACTACACTGAGTACATTTTAAACAGCTGTTTGAGTTCATTTTGGAAGAAGCTTCTACAAGGTCTCCCAAAGAAACACTGCCTCTCTAAGTCATTTTGCTCAAGGGAAACCAGTATTGCTGTTTGAATAGGTGATTGATTCAGAATTTTTACTTGATTAGAAGTGTCCACAATAGCATCCCAAACCCCTGATCTGGGTATTCTGATAGTTTATTTTTTAATTTCTAAAGTTTGCTTTATTATTTAAAATAGAAAACCTTATAGTTAGGAGATATCGTTTAGCTAATTAACACAGCCCCTCCAAGAGCACTGCCCAGACACAACATCTGACATCTCAGTGGACAGTTGGAGTAGTTTAAACAATATGGCTTTAGCTGCGCTAATATTGGTGTGCACTTTAATTAGGGATCTGTCTCTCACTCTCATTTCACACACATACAAAATGCAAACTATAGAGATGAAATTAAAGCAATGCATAGATATAAAAAACGGATTTTAAATGCATTGAAAATAAAAAAAACTTCCATTTTATTCTCTAGTTAAAAAAAAGACATCTATCTTCCCCAATTCCTCACCCGGTTCTCTCTTGGCATATGAAAGGTCTCCAGGTGACCCAATTTCATTAGAAAACTGTGTTGCAAGGATCCTTTAATAAAGAGACTCAGTCTGGCATAATAACCACCCAGCATGTTATTTGCATTTCTGGGCAGGACATTTCCCAGTGTGGACAGCAACCACAATCATCATGTGTACACGTGAGAAACTCAGTGTGGCAACTCTGTTAGCTGAGAGCTATAGAACACTCCCTCCCAGCTTTAGTGATGAGTGTAACCTGCAGACTCCACCAAAGGGATAGAAATGGTCCAGCCTCAGAGGGTGGACAAGTGACAAGGGCAGGAAGGACCAGGGAGATGAAAACAGCCCTGGAAGAAACTGGGGGCCATTGACAGCATCTTGTTTCTGCCCTGTTCTCCATATTAATCCCTTTCAGGGACCAGAAGCCAACCTTCTGGGAAACAGGAAGGCCTCACACAATCTTCAGATGTGATTTAATCAACTTTTTTCCTCAGAAGGCATGGGTGGAATGTTCTTTTTTCTTCTTTACTCTTGAAGAAAGTTGCTAGCACCCTTCACAGTAGGGTTTCCTCAAGGGTTACCCTTATAATACAGTTTAGTTCACTGTGTCTTATAAAATAAGAAGTTTTTGGATTGCCTCTAGATGTAGACTAAGGGCATGATGTAAATATTTAATAAGAATATTTTGGTTAAATAAATTGTGTCACATCTATTCAATGGGAAGACACGCAGTCAATCAAAGGGCCCCCTAAATTCTCCAATGATACTGAGTGTTTCAGTAACTCATTGACAAGTACAACAGGTTACAAAACGGTATTCAAACCATACATGATTTCTTCTGTACAAACATATTTATACAGGACTATGAAAATAGCTTTGGCAGTGTTAAGCACCTGTGTTTTAGACTGTAGATTGTCAAGTGAATTTATTTTCAATTTTTCTTCATGTTCAATTTGTAACACATAAAAGGAACTATACATTTCTTTTATAATCAATAAACAAGAAAGGCAAAATATACCTGAGTGTGGTGGCACAGGCCTTTAAATCCAGCACTCCAGAGGCAGAGACAGGAGGATCTTGGTGAGTTCAAAGCCAGCCTGGTCTACTAGAAAATTCTAGGGCCACCTAGAGAGTTACAAAGAGAAACACTGTATCAAAGAGGAGAAGAAAGAGAGAGAAGGGAGGGAGAAGAAAGGGAAAATCAGAAAAGCCAGATTTTGAAATGTTACTATGGATAGTATTAGTCTGAATGAGGATCAGTTATAGTCAAGCCACACAGTTGGGAATTTTGATAGTTCACAGACAATCAGCAAGATCCCCACACCAAGATATGTGTTCATGTACAAAGAGAAACAGGTGGTGGTGTTCACGGAAAGTCTCTGTGCGAGTAGGAGATGCTGTCAGGAAGTGGTCAGAAGGACTTCCTGGGAGGGCTGGGAAGGAATCTCACTGTGGCGGCTCCTTGGCTGTGCTGCCTTAGGCCCAGGACTGCTCTCTCTGAGCTTCAGCAGCACAATCCACAGCGAGGTAACTAAATGTACTCAAACCATGCAGTGTTTGAGGGATTAATTCAGCCAACACTCACAAAGCATTTACCACAACCACAAGCACCATGCCCATGTTTAATAAATAACTAAATGGCTTTGTGGTTGATTCAGAGGCGAAAATTCAAATCTTTAGCTCCTCAGGTAAAATCTCCTTTAAAAGAGAAGGTGCTGGAGTTGGGCGCTTTAAGAAGGCCTTAGCTTTTGTTGTTCTGTTTTGTATTTGTGTTTGAACAATTCATAGACGGGAACAATGTGACCAAGGATGCAAAATCATCAAAGAAAACCCTGAGTGGAAAGAAGATCCTGGACACAGCTGCTCTCCTCTGTTTCATTTTCCGGCTATCTGACGTGGCTCTGTCCAGATCAATATTGTATTTTGAAAAATAAATGTCCAGATCCAAGGCAGATTTATACACGAAAGGCTCAGCCATGTTAATTGAAGGGTCTTTATTACCCGTTGTCCATTCCTGTTAGGGGCCGGGCATCTTTTAAACTAAGATGGCTGCCACTTAAATCAAGAATCAATTACGAACACTAATAAAACAACCCTGTCAGCTCCCATTAGACCCTAGCCAGACCTTTTCTTCTCTACCAAGCAAGCAATTGCTAATCACTATTTTTATCAATATCTCAGAAACATGATCTGTAATTTACCTCCACCAAATGAATAACACCGATTGGTTCCTGACTCTAAGTTGAAAGGAATCTCCCAGGGGGAGAAGTTGAGTCCGTACTCTGTCATTTCCTGTTTGCCAAGAGAAGGTAGTATGTGATTTGGAAAGCAAACAAACATTATTGCCCAAGGAATTTAATATGCAGGGGGAAATATGCACTACTGAGCAAAAGGGAATGAGGAGGGTCGATGTGAAAAGCAAGTATGGTAAGAAACACAAAATGCCAGATTAAAAAGAAGAGGCAGAATCAGTCAGCAACACTGTCAGCTCGGTCAAGTTTGATCTAGGGCTCAGTGTCAGTTTGGAAGGAATGCCCTCTATCCGCTGCGTAGACTCTGCACTGGGGTAGCATACGTCCTAAAGGGAAGTCTTCACATAGAACTCTGTAGCCTATAGTGAGAGTCAAACACAGAGATCTCTACATACAGTATGATACAGTAAAATGGCACGTGTCTGTGGAACATGCACAGCGGACAGTGGGAAGTGGGATCAGAGGAGTCTCAGTGGGGTGGATGGTGGACTGATGAACCTGGATGTTCTCCTCCATTCTATGTCCTGGCACAGGATGGGTGAGAGAGTGGAAACGGAAGGGATAAAGAGCTTGGCCAAAATTGACAAACCTTGGTTAGAAGTGATAGTGAAGATGATTTGGTCCAGCCTTCTGCTCCTTCTGCCAAATCCTTCTCATCTACTTTCCAAGGTTATTTCTCCTGGCTTCTAATTACAATCCTCCAGGAACACAGAGTACCTCAAGTCTGGTGTGTGTGGCAGGGGAGGGGTGGGGCACATTACCACACTGGCAGTTAGGAGTCTGGAAAACTCCTTTTGACCCATTGAGAAGTATCTCTTGCTCTAGTCTCTGGTATTCTGATGCCAGAAGCTTGGGGTGAGTGAGCTAGCTCTATTTGCTGGTGGATCGACAGAACCTGACGTGGAGTCAGAAGCAGAATGTGTCTGTGTCTCCATCTACAGAGGCTGTGGCATTTGCTATTACTTTACCACACAATTCTCATTGGGAATAAATAATCAAACTGTTCACTGCCTGTAGGAGACTAGAATACACAAGAAATAAAATATACAAAAAGTAAGTGACCAAAGGATTGTCTCCAACAGAGCAGCTGTACAGATGCCGAAGACCTCCGTGTTTCATCTGTTATTCTAGTTTCTGACCCCAGATCTTGATTTTCCAAACATATTCGCACATGCTTGTAAGATATGCCCCTACAAGCTGAGAGTTGGAACTTGCTTCATTGGTTCTTTGTATCCCTCACTAGGTAGTAAGGGTTTCTGTTTAAAGAATTTCCATATTTCTTATTAACTTTATTCCCAGACATTTCATCCTTTCTTGGTACAGTTAATATTGATGATGGAAGCTTGTTTTTACCCCTTTTTTGGCTATTTATTTAACAATTTTGTCAAGAGTGGGTGTCTTTGTCTTATCCCAGACCTTAGGGATATGGTCCTTGCTCACCTGCACTGAGAGGATGCTGGCTTGTGGGTGAGAAAAGATGTGAGTTTACTTCTAGCTTGTCTGTAAGCACAGAACTGTCTGTCCCCATCTAAGTGTTTGTGTCTCTCTCCATATCCAACAATGCACATCTGTCCTATAGATGAAGATAGTACCTGCAACTGTTCTGCATTATGGCTGAGGAGTCCACATCACAACTCAGTCATCCACCCAACTCTCTCTCTTTTTTATACTTTAATTAGCTTACAACGTTTCGAGTTTCCCTAAGAATTACATTGCACATCTTGAATTCTGGTTGGTCCCCCAGCTACCCCATTTTTCCTCCACCTTCCTATCTTTTCTACCTCTCAATAAAGAACAAAGCCCTGTCCACTTTGGGATTACTACAATGAAACAGCTCAGGCCATTTTTGCACATGTCTTGGTGTCAGCATGTTTTCTCTTCTCTTAGATAAATCCACATGGGTGCAAGGCCAGGGCCGTAAAGCCAGTGTAGGATGGATGGTCTACAAAACTGCTGAAGCATCTTCCAACCGGCCTGCACTAGTCTACATCACCATCAACAATGAAGAAGAGGCACTCCGCATCCTCACCAACTCACAGCTGTCCATCTTCAGCTTCACCCTGGTGAGATTTGTCTCATTATACCTCAATTCTGTATCCCCTGATAGCTTATAATGAAGCCATTTCTCCCCACATATATTTTCTGTGTGTCCATCTCCTATTGTGAAGTGTTCACTCAATGTTTTGTATATTTCAAGTTTATTTTTATTTATTATATCTTATGTATGTATGTGCACCATGCACATGTTTGGTGTTCATTGCAGTCAGAGAGTGTGTCAGATCCCCTAGACTTGGAGCTACTGATGGTTGTGAGACACTGTGTGGGTGCTGAGAACCAAACCTGGGTTCTCTGCAAGAGCAGCAAATACTCTTAGTGGTTAAACCATCTCTCCAGTCACAAGTTTTTTTTCTGTACATTTTTATTGGGCTTTCAGTCTTTTAATTATTAAGTTTATTGATATTTTAATAAGATACACATTTTAATTTTTTAGCTTCCTTTTAGTATTTGCAGAGGTGGCCATTTCATGTGTGCCCCTTAGATCTATAAATAAAATGAGTGTCCTAATAACAAAACTTATTTACCTTCTTATGCTTCTGGGAAGACTTTACCCCATCTTTGTTTAAGGTAAGTAAGATTGCTATGTTATGTTTTCTGGATGTATGTCAGTTTGGTTAAGAGTCTTAATTACTTGTCAACAAATGAATTATGCATTTCTAAATATAATTAGAATATTATAGTTCTTTTAATAATGTCTGGAGCAACTGAAGCAGTAAGGGAGCTGTGTAAAGCTGTGTTCAATGTTTCCTGGTCCTTGGACTAATGGGTCTTGCCTGGAAAATACACCACATAAACCCAGGATATTTCAGTCAATAGACATGCTTTGCCTGAAGTCACAGGGTGATGGAGGGATGGGAAAAGAAACTGAAGTCGCCTGCAAGTTCTCCGGGTGGAGGAGGAGGATCTGGAACAATGTGAGGAATAAACTAAATCACTAACATTGGCTCACATGATGCAAGTTAGATGAACTATGGAGAAGAGACAAATATCCCAAGAAGATGAGTTTCAAATGCTTTACGTGAATTTTCAACCCACAAGCAAGGAGAGCACGGCTCCCCTGCCCTCCCCTGCATGCTCAGAGAGGCTTCTGCACAGCCGAGTGGAGAAAGGAGGGGAGGAGAGTGACGTGAAAGGAAGAGCTAGTAGGTACTCCCTCCACCAACACCAGCTTGCTCAAGGCCATAGTGATGTGAGGATCACATCCAACATGAAAGAAGAGATTTGCGTCTCTGATCTTCAAAGCCAGATCACCCAACCCTGCTGAGGAACATCCTTCAGATTCCCAAGCAGTGCCCAAACTGCCAGGGTTATCCAAAACAAGAAGTGTCAACACTGTCATAAACAAGGAAGTCTGACAAGACAGGGAACCCAAACATAATGTGGTACCTGACTTGGATTGTTTCATAGAAACACTGCATTAAGTACCAAGGGAAACCAGACGGTGGTGGTGCATGCCTTTAATCCCAGCACTCAGGAGGCAGAGGCAGGTGGATCTCTAAGTTTGAGGCCATCTTGGTCTACAGAGCAAGTTCCAGGACAGGCTCCAAAGGTACACAGAGAAACCCTGCCTCGAAAAACCACACACACACACACACACACACACAAAGTATCAAGAGAAGCTGAACAAAGCTTGGACCTCTTTGAACGTTATGCATCAACACTGGTATATTGATTATGATTAATATACTCTACTAATGAAGCCTATCAATACTAAGGGAGATTGAAGATGGAAGATGTAGGATTCTCCAAGCCATGTTCTTGTAAACCTAAAACTCCTATAAAACAAAAGCCATATTAAAATTCTACAGGGAATAAAAGTTGTAACCAATATATAATCTCAAAATAAAAAAAAATCACCGATCTGAAGACAAACATGTTATGAAGAATGTGGAGTTAATTTCAGCAGGAATGGCTGAAAAAGCATCCCCGGTGGACAACTATTCATGAGGGTTCTGTCACCTTCACCCAAACTCCTGAAACTTTCACATAGGAGGTTAGGTTCTCAGCCTCTGAATTGTGAGCAGATATGAACAGTATTCCTGAAACAGGGAACAAGCAGGGTTTTCAAGAACTGTGGCACTCCAGGAACTTGTGACCCACGAGTCAGAAGTGAGTCTGTCACAACCATGCACTCTGATAGAAGATGTGGGCTTGTTTGATCACAAAGGGCAGACATTATAGCTGGGGCTGAAGCAATAGCCAAGGCTTCCTAATTTCCTGTACCTGATTCCTGAACTCCAGTTCCCATGGAGTGGCACAAAGAAGTCAGGTGGCACTTGGACACGCAGTGGGCTCATGGCAAGAGAGAAGGCCTCAGCTTAGGGGACTGGCAGCATAGGTTGTGAGCCTTCAACCCTTCCATAGGAGGGGAAACACGTGACTGCAAACATTCTCCCAGACCGGCCCAAGAAGAGCAGCCTGCATCTCATGGAAAAGCGCTGAACTTAGAAACACATGGAAACCATTCGTTCACCCAGCGGAAGGCACTGGCCCAGTATTGGGGGGCCAAGGGGGACACACAGCTTGAAATCGAAATACGGCATTTCGGATCACACACACTATCTCTCACACTTGGCTTCTTCTTAAGCTATAAGCTTATCCGGAAGCTGAGGGCGTAGGGAGATTACCCAAAGTCATCAAGCTGGCTGGAGCTATTGTCAGGGTGTCTACTATGGGGCTTGCCTGAGGGTAGAGGGTCTGCCACGGTGAACAGAGCAGAGATTCTGCAACGCTGAGCCCCGGAAGAAAGGACAACAAAGGGTGGAAGCGATGGCAGAGCTGGACAAGAACTCTAAGTAAAGGAGAGTTAGAACTGGGTAAAATGGAGGGAAGGCCCTCGGGTCTCAAGGGTCAGCTCTGAAACGGCCACTGTGCAGCGAAGGCCCTACTTACTACTCAAATGTGAGAGACATCTGGGGCAGAATGCCTCCTAGAGGAAGATCCACAGGTTGGTAACAGACGGCACAGATGGCTCCTGGCTGACCAGTACCCCATGCATGAGCCCTCAGGCATCATGAGTGCGTAGCTCAGGAGGTGGCTTCTGTAGCAGGGCCTCAGCATCGGACAACTTTCAAATCTAGGTTATGCCTCAATGCCAAGGGCTCTTTGGAGTAGAACCGCGTCTTTATTAATGAGCTCAGCCCCAGCTCTCTGACAGGATGCTGGGAAAGGAGGCCCTTTAGTTCTATTCAAATGAACAGGGGTGAGAACAGTGGGTGTGTTTTAAATTCTCTCCCAATCCTAGGAGGATGGATCTCATTAGTGAGGGAAATGATTTTGCCAGGGAAAGACTGTTACAATAAGAAAACATAACGTACTCAGGATGAACCAGATCCAAGTCAATTAGGACGGATTAAAAAAAATGGAGGGAGAGAGAGGGTGCAGGCTTCAAAAATATCACCTTTTTGCTAGCATTCATTTGAATAACAGCAAGGGGACATTTTAGTTTTTAATCATTTTTCTTCCTTGAATAGGTCTGGATCTCATTAATAGAGGAATGATCTTGCTTAAAAGACATGGTGCTAAACTCCTGTTCAACAGAGATTAACCAAATCAAACATGATTTGACCAAAAAAGAAAAATCTAAAGTGTTCTATCTACTCCTTGTACACTGCAACCTGACTTTAACTGTAAAAACACGGGAAGGGGGAGGCGAGGCGCCACACGTGGTATTTCTTATTCTTCTCTTGATGGATCTGGAAAACATTTCCCTAGGTAAACTGTATTGAAATCGTACTGAATGTGGTTAGCCACATGAAGTCACTGAAAAAAAAAAGAGCAGAGTCAAATAATTTGCATGTGTGAGGGGAGGAGGGGCTGGGAGAGATGTCAGTTTGCAGGAGATGAGCCTTCTGCCGGGATATATTTTCCTAAGATCTGCCAGGGAGCTTTCATTGTACTTCTTGCTAGGCCACGCTTATTATGTTTTCAAATGAACACACTTCATCTGAAGGCTTTCAACCTCAGCCCAGTTGACATTTGGGACTCAAATGTGCTGTGTTCTCCATGGCAGGGCCCTTCATGCATTACCAGGGTTGAGGAGCATTCCTAGTCTCCAGCCACTAAGACCCGCAGCACCCTCCCACCTAACCATAGGTATCTTCATATGCACCCCACAGGGCAAAACTGACCCCTCTCCTTCCATACACTGTGGGTCACTTGATATCACCTTGGAAAGAAGACAAAAGGAAGAACAATGCACATAACAATACAGGTGCCTGGGTGTAACATATCATCGGGCTCTGTCCCAGAACTTTCTCTAGAGTACCTTCACCTCCGCCCTTGTCCCAACCTCAAGTGGGGACATGCGGCTCTATTCTACCCTGCCCCCTTACTCCATGGCAATTGAAGTGAATGATTCTTTCTTTGTGCTCCCTTTGAACATGATGCTTGTGGAGATGAGGTACAGCTCAGATGGTTTCCACTCAGAATCAGGGCCAGGCTCATCAAGGTACACAGCCTTCTGCAACAGCCTCAGCTGAGTTTAGATTCCCTAGATACAAATTCTTTGTTACACACTTAACCTACTCCAGGGTGCACTTGTTCCTGAATCTCAACAGCTCACTTTACAGATCTCTTGCTTTATGAAAGCACGACAAGCCGCATTCATTTCATATGAGCAAGTCTTTGCATTTTAAACTCAAATCTTATCCCAGGCCATTAATAAGCTTTCTGTGGATGCAGGGTAGAAAACAGGAACCTGCACCTCCTAAATCATAAAAGGGAACCAAAAAGAAAAACTCCAAGAAACAAACAAAAAAACTGTGCACAGTGTTGTTAGGCTCTCTGTTCTATAACCTAGGTTGACAATAATGGGTTTTTGGCTTTGGAAATTTTCAGCTTATCTGGATATATAGCCTTTGGTCAAGGGTTATCTGAAATTAAAGCAAGAGGTTGACATATGGTCATAGAAGTCATCGGAGGGGGGAGAGACACATAGAAAGAAGAAGTAGCAGCCTGATACTTTCTTTTGCTCATGCTCAAGTGCCTGTGGCTTCTGGGGAAGAAGCAGAGAGTAGAGAGAAAGTAAATAACCTTACAGGTCAATCCTTCAGGAAAGAGGTTGGGAAGAAGGCTGGAGAGAGTGATGCATTGGAGAGAAAGAGCCCAGACCAGCACCAGGAACCAAGGGCATCCAGATAGATGTGGAATTCACATTTTCCTTCCTTCAGGGTGCTTCTCTCAACTTGCTAAGCCAGACATTGCTGTTACCGCCTGAATAAAATTCATTTCCCACAAACAAATTTGAGGGTTGTATTAATTCCTTTTCTTGTGGGTGGATAAAATACCTGGCAACACCAAGTCATTGAAGGAAGGGCTTATTTTAGCTCACAGCTTAAGGGTACAGTCCGACAAGGTGAGGAAGGCACTGTGACAGATGCATGAGGCAGCTGGTCACATCGAGATCACAGACATCAGGCAGAGAGAAATGTATTCTTTTTATTCCATTCAAGACTCCACTCCATGGGATGGTGCTGCCCAGGTTTAGGGTGTATCCCCCCCACCCTGAGTTAAACGTCTTGGAAGGGCTCTCACAGATTCCAAATCCAGTCACATCAGCAATGAAGTCTGACCATCACAACTTTACCCCATGTCAACCTGACATTTGAACACATGGCTGGAACTCACAATATCCTACCTCTGGTCCCCAAATTATCATGCTCACCTCATAATACATTTAGTCCATCTCTTATAAAACCTACAATTGTTCCCAGAACCAACATTTTAACAGTTCAGGCCAGAACAGACTCTTATCAAGGAACAACTGTAGCAAGACCAAAGCACAGCAGAGACAAATCCAATCCTGCAGCTCCATTTCTAACATCTGGGGCTCCTGGCGGAATCACCATGCTATTATGTTCTTGGGCAACCCTGTACTTCCAGGTCTGCTACCTACAGACCTGTGACCTTCATTTTGAAAAGGCTCCCCACCCTGCCTGCAGCTTGCCTAAATGGACATCACATGACCATGGCATCCCAAACATTTTGTGATATTTTAACTTAGGTTTCATCATAGCTTGCCACAGTGTTTTTTCAGAACTTCCTTGCAGGGAATCCAGGCTTTGCTACCCATTGCCTGTCTCTCTGAAGCACTGGCTTAAGATTCCGTGGCTACTCCACTCTTAATTTTTCATGCCTGCCCAAACAGTAACACATAGTCAGTGTAGACAGGTTTTGTAGTCGCTCTAGATGAAGTCTGGCTCCACGGAAGCATAACTGCAGAGGCCTCTATGTGCCTTCAAGGCTGACCCTGGGGAAAGAGACCCTTTAATACCCATTTTATAGCACATATGCACTATAAATGTGCTGGTACCCTCAGCTTCAACTCTGCCCTTTCAACTGAATAAGCATTTTCACAGATGGAAGAATTCAACAGCTGGCATTTGGTTCTTGGGCGCCTTTCCTGCTGTCCCAGTGCAGAGTGTGGCTTCTCATCAATAGATCCTCCATGTCTATGCCTTTAAATTCAGCTCATGCTCCTTTTTTTGCCAGACTGCACAAAGTTCATATGTCTGTCTCCATTTACTGGTCTCTTGCCCTGTAGATATGGGTAAGAGTGATGTTTGGCAACCGTGCCACAGCCTGAATGTTGTCCTTTCTTAAACTTTCCTCCACCAAACGAATTAGTGTGCTGCTTTCAAATTCAGCCTTGCTCGAGTGCTCGAGACAGAATATAATATGAGCGACTTCCATACCAGTTCCCAGTGGAGTCTTCGGTCCCCTCCAGTCAAGGTGACAGAGAAGAATTAGCCACAATAGCCACCACTATGGGTGTTTATCACTGGCTTTTCTGAGCTGACCAGAGCAAGCTGGCAGTACATGGCCCATGTCTCTGTGGGATGAGCTTCCTGAGGCAGAGAAGGAACTCTGTGTTCATGAGGCTCCAGCGCCAGGATGCCATTGCATCAGCCACCTACTGTATCACAGCTACTCAACTCTATTCATACAATGCCAAAGTAGCCTTAGATAGTGCCTAACCAAATGCAAAACTTCATTTACAAAGGCAGAGGGTAGCTTGTAGACCCCTGCTGTGCAAGGCTTAAAAAGAACATCTCTGCAGAGACAGTGGGCCTGTGGGATTGTCCACAACAAAAGAACCATTATGTTTATTAAACCATTCTTTATGGTAGCAAGGGTGTCAAGGTACAAAAACACTTCCTTTAGTCTAACGGCTCCTGTTCAATGTAAACATGGGTTTATATTATTCACACTTAAAAATATTGTGCTGATCAGAAAATTACTAAACATGATTTAAATAGAGAGACAGACCTAATGCACAGGAAGAGAATCCTTTATCCACAGGGTATATGCTTCTCTTGCAGAAAAGCACGTCAGCTTCCTTGGCAAACGCGCAGGCTCTTAGTATTCATACACGGCACTAATGGGTTTACAATTGCAGATCAGTCCTGAACGGGAGCTGGTGATGCGTCAGACTGTGTTGATGATGTCTCTCGTGTGCCCCAACACTCAGGCAAGGAACAATTAGCAGCAGGCGGACCTCCCATTGTTCATATTAGTGGCAGCTCTGTAATGTGGAGAAGAAACGGCTAGTGGGCTTTCTGTGTCCCTGTGTTTCTTGACTCAAAGAGCTTGGTCTCACTGGTTACACCAGATGCAGCTCTCATCTAGGGCTGTCTCTGCTCAGGACCTTAAAGAAATGTGACACAGCCTCCCATTGTGCCCTGGTTGGCCCCAGATGCTCAGTGGCATCTGTTGCTAATTCCCAACTTCACCAGCTCTGTGCCAATCCCACCGCTTTCCTGATGTAGCTCCTGTTGGTTACCTCCTTTCCAGCCTCTGGCTGTTCTCTTGGGCCCATTTTAGCTTTCCCGTCAAAGATAAAGATTTGGACGTCCACAGAACACTGCCCAACTCAGATTGGACAGCCCAGACTTGTCCGCAGTCATAACCAAGCTCTGTGCTTGCTCACTGAGCAGCCTTGGGGATTTCTGTGCCTAGGTTTCCTCATTGGTACCAGGGTGACGTGTTCCCAGTTGTAGGCTGGGTTGTGACCTCTGCGTTCAATATGTTAAATCCCTAGTGTCTAGAACTCAGAATGTAGAGGCTGGATTTCTGAAGAAGTGATCATGTTAAACCTCCATTATTAGAGTGGGCGCTAGTCCCTAGGGGCTGCCATCCTTATGAGAGGAGAAAAGTCATTCTGAGTTGATAAACAGAAAGGAAAACATCGAGTAAAGACACACCAAAAAAAAAAACCATTAAAAGGCTAAGGAGAAAAGGCTGTCGAAAAAGCCAGTTTGCTGACAGGTTGGTCCTGACCTTCTAAACTGTGAGGCAATGAGGGTCTATTGCCTGTGGCACCCCACTATGACAGACTTCATAAAATAATGCTACCCTCAACCTTACAAAAGACTGTATTGAACTGGTAGCATTGATTGAGCTCAGAACACAGAACACCTTACTGTGAGAAGAACCGCAGAGACACGCTACTGTTCACCTCAAGGCATGCCTCTTTGGCATGAGGGTTATTTTGAGCTGTTTTTTGTTGTTATTGTTGCTTTCTATGCTGTTTTTAAGAAATTGTACACACAGGAGTCACTTCAAATTTTCCCTTCCGTGGGAGACATTTGCTTCTATGATTTACAGTACATGAGAGGCAGTCCCTTTTATACCAGCAAGAGAGAATCTGAATGACCAGAGACACTTACCACAGAAGTGGGCTCTACTGAAATCTGTATTATAAACAGACCCTGTTTCACGGTTCTTTTTCTGGTTGGCTCATTTTAACTGGACTTTGCTTACACCTGCCCTGTTTTCTTTCTCCTGAGAAGGATGTGTTAAAGATAACATACTGAGATGTCTCTGGAGATCTGTGCTTCCTAAGCGATCTCACATCTGTACAGGAAGTAGATAATGATGGCCTTAAACCTCTATTTGTTTTTCTCTTGCTAACCTACCTCTTGTGACAAGGGTCTGTGCTAACTAAGAGCAGTGTGGAGCAGAGAGAAATGTCACACATCTTTCTCCCCTACCACATAATGAACACGGGTGCACTGGATACCATTGTCTGTGTGGCATAGGAAAGCTCCCCCAAGGTTTGTGAAGAACTGAATACATGAGCCCTGGTAGGAAATATGAATGAGCAAAGTCACCCTTCTGTTTCAGCTCAACCAGAGATAGTGTGTTCCTAGCAACCCAAGCTTCCAGTCAGACAGCTGCTGATATCAGAGAGTTCTTAGTCTAAGTTACACTGACACCTATGTCTCCCCCTTAGTTAAACACAGCCCGTGTGCCCTTGAGCTTACCTTCTTGGAGCCAGCGGAGGTCAGCAGTTAATTAATTCTCTCTCTGAAATTCCTTGACCTGTGTTAGGTGGCGTTGATGGGCATGGCCTAGGCTATTAAAGAAATCTACATACTGTGGGTTCCACTGACAACCATGAGCCCAGGCCCATTCTACTGTTTGTGCTCCGGATAACGATTTTGGTGGGATTTTGCCTTTATACACTAGACCCCACAAGGTTTGTCTGGATAAAAAAGGTTCCCTTTGATTAGGTCAATATTCTGTTTACATTGTATTTAGCCTGTGGTCACATCTAACAGGTCTTATTTGCAACATTGCCAGGAGTGAATCAAACTGTATTTTTCTAAAAGATGCTATTTGAAAGAGACTGACTTTCAATGTATGCATTTTATTTACTTTATGTGTATATGTGCCTGCCTGCATAGATATATGTGCACTGTGCATATGTGCTTGCCTGCATAGATTTATGTGCACCATGGGCATACAGCAGCCTGTAGAAGCCAGAAGAGGGTGTCAGTCTTATCCCCATTCCTCTCAAAACCTCAGTTTCCTCTCCTATATCCAGAAACTCATTCTTTTCCTTGTGGCAGTCTTGGTGGATTGAAAGACATTATTACATTTTTCTTTCAGTTTTGAAGGGCTATTGGAGTTTGCAATGGAAATGATATAACTGACTGGCCAGCGGTGGCCTGAGCACTACAGAAGGTTGTGTCACGTGGTCCGAGGGGTGATCTCCCATCATTGCTTGCTTGCCATTTCTCCCTCTATTGAATCGCTTGTCCCGGAACCAAGTACTGTCACCTGTTTCTGTGTGCAGACGAGTGTTCAACACGGCGATGTTCCTTTCGAGTGACAAGGACACATGTCTGTGCAAAGAAATTAATGTTCTTGTCACAACTGACTCCTCTGATATGAACAAGATGAACAAGTGGTCCACACACCAGTGAGAGCAGAGGTGACAGAGCGGATCACAGCAGAGGGAGGCACCCCTCCCAGAGAGGTGAGTCTGTCTCAGCACACAAGGAGAACACAGGTGATTTCTCCACTGTGACCAGGAAGCAGGGACAGTCACCTGCAAAGGCTGCTCTCCAACTAAGACCGACAGCACAGCCCAAAGGCATGCTGCCATCACCAGATAGAGTGGCTACTCTGACAGGCACTGCCTGCCAGACAAGCTGAGGTTAATAAACTTTTTTAGGATCTGTGAAGAGATCCGTGTGAATACCTCATGCTGTACATGGCACACAGCCTGGGCAGGAAGACCAGGTCACAACTGCTATCCATACCATACGTATGCACACGCCTCCCTTCCGTGTGTGGGTGCCATTCACTGGTTTTTTTGGTTTTGTTTGTTTGTTTGTTGAGACAGGGTCCTAGGATTTTCCAATTAGGCTAGGCAAGTGGTCCTCCCCAGTACCTGGGTTGTGAGTGCTCAGCACCATGTCTGGTTTTCCACATGGGCTCTCAGGATCCAACTCAGTCTCTCACGCTTGCAAGGCAAGTGTTTGACCCACTGACCATCTCCCGGCCCAAAACACTTCCCTTCTGGGATCCCTGACTCCACTCTTGCTGCTGTCCTCAGTCTGCTAAGGTGAAGTGACCCTTAAGGAGGTGACTCCTCCTCACCTGCTTGTTACCTCATGGTTTACTAAATTGGGCCCAGATGTGTGTTCCAGGGACTAGTTTGCTTATTTGGATGATGACAGCTCTGTCTGTTGTCTGTCTACTATGAGCCAGGAATTCTGTAACTGGTTATCATTAAATCCTCCTAACAAGGTCGATGAAGACATTATCACCATCTCTAAACTGCAGGCAAGGAAAACAAGACCCCATGCTTTCTTTGGCAACACACACACACACTAAAAACTGGAATAATCCAGAGTGGATTAACAGGTCCATATTCAGAAAGGGTATGTGGATTTATGAAGCTTTCCTTTAAGTACAATTGTGCTGAAATTGAGTCTAAGAAATACAAACAAAGAAAAAAAAAGCTTGAGCTCAGAGGCAAAGTCAGAGTTATGGTTTTGGGTCAGAATGCACTGTCTAGTCATGTACCTAACAAAAAAGGTGAGCATGGAGGACCCGTGACAGCTCTCACATCAGGGTGGAGTCAGCAACCCCCACCATGGCAGTGCCCACATCCCGGTGGAGGATGGAGTCAACACTCCCCCCACCAGGACAGTGCTCCCATCTGGTAGACCTGGCTCTTCACCTCCCTTGCAGCTCTGTATAAACGCCATAGCTAACGGGCTCTGCTCTCTCAGGGGTCATGGTTATTTCTAAGGGCCATTGCCTATACATTCTGGGAGTTCTTTATGAGTTATAGAAGGAGCAGCTGCCATCCTAAAATTCATCCAAGGCCCTGTGAATTACCAGTGGTCGGAGGAATCTTAGAACTAACATAATCTAATTTTTGCTTGTTGTTTGTTTTGTTTTATTTTTTTTCTATCCTCAAACTGTCCAACTCTGAATCCTGGGATATTCTTGAAAACCCTCCGACATTCCAGGGCAAGTTCACTGGTGGGGCTCAGGCTGGGAGGTGGAGGTAGGGACCAGTGAGCGAAACCTATCCTCCCTCTCCTGTGTTCCTGTCCTCTGCTTCACACACTAAACCTCCATAAAACCGTCTTTTCAATCAGGCTTCAAATTTACCATCTTTCTCTTCCAAAATTCCCCAGCATGCCCTGATGTAGGAGCCTCTCTTTGTCCTGCTGACCCAGCAGCTGGGGACTACAGAATCTGTTCCCGTTTACATCACAACCACATGGCGCTGTCTGTTCCTGACACTTGGGCTCTTGGACATCAATTATGAAGCCATGGCTGAGTTAGGGGCATGAGTATGGGCAATCAGTGGGTGCCTCCCACTCATCTTCTCCTACGTTCCTGCCCATCTCCCTCCTAGGGAATTGGAACCCTTTAATAAGCTCACATTCTCAGCACTAATAGCACAGTTAGTCTCCATACTTGAGCCTTGGAGAGTTCCAGAAGAACAATTGAAGACTGGACACAGAAATCCTACCAAGGAGACACATGTCTGCTTGGCTGCCTGTCTAAGACACTAGGTCTTTTTCTGGGGTTTCTCACCTGGAGAACACTGGGCCTTTCTTCTTAATGTGGGCCCCTGAAAGGGATGAAGATATTCTTAAAAAGACACGTGTGCCCCAACCCCCCCATCAGATGTTTGGAATAATCAAGACGCCCAAATTGGGCTTTCCCTACAAATCTCATTCTGGTACAAGGAAGAGACTAAAGTCGGGTGCCAGCCAGAGAGGAAATTTGTCTCCAGGGAGAGATTTTACAAAGCTCTGACAACCTAACAGAGCACCTTGTGAGACAGTCTAAACTACCATAGTGTTGATGGGCAAGATCACATTTGACTGGGTTCCTTAGCTATGTGCACAACTTGCTTTCTATTTGAACCCAAACCTTATGCTAAAGTTCTGAATAAGGCCTTCAGGGAGAGCAGTCACTGTCTATCTTTGTCACCCTTCCCAGTGTGACGGTGAGTGGCAGACCACAGATTCTAAGAAATGGGAAAAACTTAGACACTTGAAATTATGTAAACAGAGAATTCGAAAACCGTGCATAGTAAGTACATTGAATCCAATGACAAAACAGAATATTATACATAAAAAATAGCAAAAAACCCCTCAACCAATTAGAAAGCTTCGGATTTTGCACAAGAGGGGACAGGATGAATGTAAGAAACAGAGGGTTAGGAGGAGTGCTGTGAAATATGAAATATGCTGTCCTCTGGAAGTGACCTAATCATTGCACACATGAACTCACCTTCACAAGACCTGCATAAGATCAAGCCAGTTCCACCACGGAGGTGGGAGGGGCTCCAGAGACCCCATCCCTGGCTGAAGAACCATTGGCAGTTGATGGCTGCTAGGAGACAGAGTCACTTTTCTTTGGGGGAACTGGCAGGTTTTTCATGCCTCACTGGATAACCCCAAGTCCATGCATTTATTGGTGGCATTAATTAACTCAGTGGTTTAAAAATAGTAATAAAATGTCAAAATACATTATAAAACTGACATGAATTTGGGAGGGAGATGAAGCTGTCTCAGGGAGCACTGGAGCAGGGAAGTGACTGAGACACATTGCATACATGAGTAAAAATTTTAAAGAACAAATTAAATGTGATTAAAAATACAATTACTTTAAAAAGTTCTAAATTTCAATAGTGAGTAAAGCAGTAGATTTGATAGAAAGTGAGAAAATTAGTAAATGTGGAAATGAAGACAGGCTAAAACTTACCTTTCAAGAGGACTGTAGAAAACAGAAAAGAAAGCCAGGCAGTGGTGGCACGTGCCTTTAATCCCAGCACTCGGGAGGCAGAGGCAGAGGCATCTCTGTGAGTATGAGGCCAGCCTGGTCTACAGAGTGAGTTCCAGGACAGGTTCCAAAGCAACACAGAGAAGAAACCCTGTCTTGAAAAACCAAAAAAAAAGAAAGAAAGAAAAGAAAAGAAAACAGAAAAGATAACTGTTTAAATGTAGAGACCCAATGTTCATTATTAGAAAAAAATGAACACAATAGCCCCTAAAATGCAGGCAATCAAGTCAAGACACAAGTAATATCAACCTAAAAAACAACGAATCAACTCAGAATACCTGAGCCAAAGAGCAGAGTTTGCTATTTCTGCCTTTTCTAAATGATTCTACTTGGAATTTAAGAGCAAAGACTGGAGTTCCAGGTACTAAGGCATAAACATGAAGCAACCTGGAGACCACTGCAAAGGAGAAACAGGGCACAAGGGCCTGAATGTGTGGATACCACTGAAGCACGATTAATAAAAACTCAGAGACAGATATTGGGGTTCAACCTGAAGATCAAAAAACAAAGCAGCCAACCATTGGCTCTTACCTCGACTTAAGTCCAAAAATGGCGATCCTGCCTCCAGGAATCTCAGAATGAGACCAAGACTGAGAGCTGTCTCTTCCCATTTTATAATCCTTTCTAGGGCTGGGATTAAAGGCATGCACCACTGGGATTAAAGGCATGCACCACCCTGTTTCTATGGCATTCTGTGGGGCTACTGGGATTAAAGGTGTTTGTCACCACTGTCTTTTCTGTAAGGCTGACTACTGGACCTGTTTTACTCTCTGATCTTCAGGCAAGCTTTATTTATTAATATACAAATGAAA
>LOJH01011115.1:2753-16786 GCA_001685095.1 Ellobius talpinus
CCAGAATTCTCCTAGTCTGGTTGCCCTGCCTATACTTCCTGCCTGGCTACTGGCAAATTAGCATTTTATTAAATTAATACAAGTGACAAATCTTTATAGTGTACAAGAGCATTATCCCATAGTAGAATTCATGAAAATTCAACATTAGATGGTTCTGTGTGTGTGTCTGCGTGCATGTATATGAATGTGGTTGTAGGTCAGAGGACGAAGTTGAGTGCCTTCCTCAATTATTCTGTACCATATTTTTTTAAGACAGACTTCCTCACTGAGTCAGGAACTCACTAGCAAGCCTCAGAGATATTCCTGTCTCTACCTCCCCAGTTCTGGGGGTCCAGGCGTATGCTGCTACACTTAGCTTTTACCATGGTGTGCTGGGGATCTGAACTCAAGTCCTCATGATTTCATGGTCAGCACTTTACTAATGGAGCCTTCTCTTCAACCCCTGGCAGGTATTTGAAGGTGCTCCTGGATACATTAAAGATATACACCATCATTTCAAAAGAAATCACTTAAACCAACAGAAGAAATAAGATATAAAATTATTCAAGCCAAAGAAAAAAGAGGAAAAGGAGCCACCACATAGGGTAGATAGAAAATAAATAGAAAGATGACAGATTCGAAACGCTTTCATATTGATGACTGCATTAGATGTAAATGGTCTAAACACCACAGTTAAAGAGTCAAGATTGCCAATTGGTTTATAAAGAGCAATATATAGTTCCATATTGCATGCAAATATAATGATAGAAATAGATTAAAAGTAAAGAAAACAAAATATCCCACTCTTACAATAATCAACCCCAAACTGAAATGGCTATATTAATACAAGACAAAATAGATTTCAAGTAAACAATATTATCAGAGGCAGAATTGTTTCACAATGATAAAGAGATTAATTCACCAAGAAGAGATAATAATCCCAAGTATTTATATTCCTAGTTGCAGAACATCAAAATACATTAAACAAAAACTGATAGACCTACAATGATAAATGGATGCATTTCCAATTAGAGTTGGAGATATTTCAATATCCTTTTCTCAATGCCTAGCAGAACAAAAAAAGCAGAAAATCAGCAAGGGTACATAGTTGTTAGGTGGCTTTTCCTGGTGGGGAGACATGAACAAACAGCTCACACCTCATGTTTAACCGAAGACACACCAAATAAATTATTCCGCCCAAGTCTAGCCTGGCAAACTGATGATTGGCTAAAGCCATTTACGGAAATGGAGATGACACAAAAGCAGCTGCAACACTGAAAAATCCATCACTAGTATGGTTGGTGACCCATAAAAGCTACACCCCCAGAGATCCCTGCAAAACCTATGGGTAGGTTCACGGAGAGGGTTCTTCTTCTCAACAGCTGCTACTGCTTACATAACCTCAGGAAGGGGCCTTCTGAACCCTGTAATTTTCAGGAAGCTCCTGAGCCTTGTGTGTTTCATATACATTGGAGTTTTGTAAACTTCCCTCCTCCAGGAGGAGATTTTTCAACTAGGAGGAGCTGCAGGGTAGTAATAAACGTGAAGAATGCTATCAACCTGCTTACCTAACTTGATCTTTATAAAATACTTCCTACAACAACAGAAGAAATGCTTCCAAGTGGACATAAAATTGTTACCCAAACAGATAATATTTTTACCTTAAAACCAGGTGCAGTAAGTTTAAAATGGGCCAAAGTTTGTTCTCTAATAATAGAATCACAAATCAATAACAAGAAGATATTTGGAACTCTCCCATCCAACATTTGAAAGAGAAGTAACATGAGTTAATAATAGAAGCAAAAAGGACATTGGAAGGTATTTTGAGTGGAGTGAGGGTAATGGCTCAGTCAGTACAAAGCACTTGCCTCCCAAGTGTGAGGTCTGAGTTTGATCCCCAGAACCCACATTAAAAAGCTTGGCATGCTGGTACACGCTTATAATCCCAGTACTGGGAAAGAGGAGGCAGGAGGATCCTGGGTGTCCACTGGCCAGTCAAGCTGGACAATTGGGAGCTGCAGTTTCATTTAGAGACTCTGTTACAGAAAATAAGGTGGTGAGCAAAAGAGGAGGACACCCAGCATTGTTGACTCTGGCTTCTGCATGCAGATGTAAGGGTATCTCTGAGTGCACACAAATTAAAAAATTGAGAAAATATAACAAAACCAGGAAAACTCCAATATATTTTGTGTACATAGTCATACATGAAATAAAGTATAAAAACATATAATGAGGCCAGGTCTAGTGGTGCATGCCTTTAATCCCAGAACTTGGAAGCCACAGACAGGTGGATCTCTGAGTTCAAGGCCAGCCTGGTCTACAGAGCGAGTTCCAGGACAGCCAGAGAAACCCTGTTCCCAAAAACAAGCAAGCAAACAAACAAACAAAAAACTAAAAGAAAAGAAAAACCACACAATGTCAGATTCGTGGTTAAGGAGAGGTGATGGGAAAGGATGAAGGGTTGGGCTTTGACTATGTCTTCAATATTTTATTTCATACAAAATGAGAAGTTGTGAGGTAAACATGGTAGAATATCACACCGTTCTTAAATGAGGTGCATGGGCTCCACAGAGGCCAATGATACTTCCTTGTAGTTTTTCATATCACTTTCATATAAGTGAATTAATGAAAATAGAAAAGGAAGAGGAAGAAACCTGAGTTCCCCTTCTCCACTGGCACACAATGACCATCACTTGGGTGCTGAGTGACACACAGATGTCTGCAATCCAGGAAGACAGCCCGTGCCAGACACCACACCAGTCAGCACCCAGACCTTGGGCTCTCCAGCCTCCGGGGACTGATTCGGCCAAAGCCACTTAGGCCAGTCCAAGAAGAGCAGACTAAGACAGAACAAGCACCCCAGTGGATGGGATGCAAAATGGCATGGTGATTTTGATTGGTGCTTGCCTATCAACCGGTAGCCAGAATTTCGTGTGTTCTTCATCAGCAGTCATTTGGTTCAGGTCTCTGAAGATAAGTCTGTCAATATGCTCTGGTTGGTTTGTTTGTTTCCTGATTGGTTTAGATTCTTAAGTCTACAGAGACCATTACACTCGTGTGAAACAATGCACCAGAGCTGGCTTACCATAGCATTATTTATAATATCAGATGGACTGGGACTAACCCTGGCACTCACCATGATGAGTTATGGAGTTCATCTATACATGGAATAGGAAAGAGCCAGCCACAGAGAACTTTGTGGAAAGCACCCCAGGATGTGTTATTAAATGAAAATGTTAGAAAAGGACACAGAATAGATAGGGTATAATCTATTTTTTTAGAGGAAAAATAAACGTGTTTATATTTTCATATAGAACCAATGAAAATGATCTACAAGAAGTTCTAATTAACTAACTAATTAAAATTAATTAGTGTGTGGGAGGAGGTCAGAGGACAACTTGCGGGAGTTGGTTCTCTCCTTATATCATGTAGGTCTCCAGGATTGATCTCCGGTCCTCGGGGTTAAAAGCAAACTTTTTTACCTGCTGATCCATCTCACAGGCCTCCATAGAAGATTTTAGAAATGGTTACCAGGCTGGGCATGGTGACACATAGCTGTAATCCCAGAACTCAGGAGGCAGAGGCAGGGGGATTCTTCAGATTGGAGGCAGCTTGGTCTACAAAGTGAGTTCCAAGAGAATGAAGGTTATGTAGTAAGATACCAATTCAACAAACAGCTGAACAAACAAACAAAAGAAGTTGACTGTCTAAGTAATGAGACCTGGGTTGATAAGGACAATGATTAAACCAGGACTCTTTGTTATATAGCCAACCGCATCATTTTTTGAACCATTTAACCATGTTTCTTACTCAACACACACACATATATACCTTAAACTTTAGTCAAGGTGGTTGGCCCTGTGCAGGTGCCTTAACCAGGAAGTCTCATAAGGCCCCGGCCAGGCCTATTATCACATTTAGTGCAGCAGAGAAAACTGGAGCACAGAGAGGTTTGCCTAAGCTCATCTGTGCCCAGCAGACGGAGGCTACAGCCATGCAAAGTGCCAGGCTTGCATCATTGTGCATCCCAGAGGAAGGAGAGGCCTCTTCTCACCCAGTATTCACAGAGGACAGTCTCGGGGGAGGACCCTGATTGGCTCTACTCAAGTCACGTGATCATCCCTGTGCTAAGAAGCAGGAGCTACAACTGAAGGCATCCTCGGTACCATGGGGCAAAAAAGGGAGGAGGGCCACTTCTTCACAGGAAGGAAGGGATGATGATTAGGGAGCAAGAGGGGTCCTATACAGGTCTTAACAGGTATCAAAAATGGCAACTGTTTGTGCCACATGTGCCATGATACAGGTCTGTGTGTGCTGGCTATGGGGACCCAGAGGAGGCAGAAGACCAGCAAGGAAAGCTTTTGGGAGGCAGGAAGTTCTGGCAGAGTTTTAAGTGGCAAACAGCAGGTCTTTACAGCAATGCTGCTGGCAGTGAGGGCCATGACATCAGCGATGACCCAAACAAGGAAGGGAGCGATAGAGAACTCACATGCTGGAGTCCTAACCCTCATGTACTTCAGAACGTGGCTGCATTTAAAGAGATAATGATTAAGTTGAAACAAAGCCGATTGGCATCTTTATCCCAAGAGTGAATTGCCAAAGAAGCTCAGAGATACGAAGATGAAAGGCTGTGTGAGGACTCAGTAAGGCCACCTGCAAGCCAAGGACCCCTTGTACCCCTGTGTTTCTGGGACTGGCCTCTGAGTCATGGGAGACCTTACTCCCTCTGTGCGGGTTTTGCAAAGTGGGGACCAGGTTGAACCAACAGGTATTTCCCTTTGTCAACTAGCCTTGCCTCTGCTAATGGCCTCTTGAGAGCTGGGCAGTATACTAAGCACACCTTACAGAAGAAAAGAACTGAGTTTTGGGAAAGGAAGGGAGGTGGGGCTGGAACAGGGCCATAACCCATTCCTTCCTCTAGCCAGGGCCCACGCAGAGAGGACTCATGAGTCTATTCCCCATCCCAAGGCCCCATTCAAACCCACAAGGGCAGCGCCGTTAGCACAGAGCAAGGAATACACTACAGAGGGCTCCCAGCTACAGCCAGTGACTGCTCACCCTTGTCACCCAGCTTCTCTCACCCTCTCGTACACTGTGACACTCATTAAATGAGATAATCTGAGTAAAGCTGTTAGCACCCTGCCTGGGTATCAGTGAGCTCTTGATAAACAGCTCCCAAACACACATACTCAGAGGAAGCCTCCGCCACACCACACACACCCTCTTGCCACTTCTTCCCCCCAATTCCCCCACTCCACCCCCGCTGTCTCTCCCTGGCAGAATCTTGGGTAAGGGCCAAGAGGCTGGGAGGGCAGGGCAGTGTGGTGGGATAAGCTTGCTGCCCATGAGCCAGCCCTTCCTCAGAGCTCAAATCTGGAGAAGCCCCAGGAAAGGAGCTGAGACTGATGAGAGCGAGCGTGGCAAAGACAGCAAGAAATGAAGGCTTTGGGCCTCAGTCCCCAGCCTGTTCACAGGGCTGCTGAGCGGCTCGCACCAGGGATGAGTCTCAGAAAAAAGTCAGAGAGGGAGGAGGTACCAGATCCATTCTCTGACAGAACGGAGCCAGTCTGGGAACAGGATTGTGTGAGGACTGTCCCTGATTCACGAGGTTCAGGTAAGAACCACAGTTCTAACCCTGAGAACCAAAGGCTGATATGTCTGGTGGGGGGTGGGAGGAGGGGACTAGAGGGAGCTGATAGAGGCTTTACCTCCCTATTCCCTACACCACTGCCTATTTATGAGATCCCTGCTTCTTGATCAGATATTGATAAGTAAGGAGAAAAAGAAGTCATAAAACGGGAACTGTAGCCTAACCTGCAGAAGCCTGGGAAGAAGAGAGGTCCAGCCTGAGCTCCAGTACCATCAACACCATCAGCACCCTCCCGATGTGGAGCCCTGTTGAGATACACGGACACATCCAGCTCACATCAGACACCGTCAGCACACACTCAAGCTGGATTTCCTGTGTAGATACATAAACATACACATCACACACTTGATACTGTCAGCACACACTCAACCTACTCCTAACTGTAGACACACACAGCTCACACTCACTACCATCAACACATGGCGTGGACTTCCTGAACAGAATCAAAGACCTACACAGCATAGATTCAACACCATCAGCACACACTTGACCTGAGTTCTCTACACAAATATGTAAGCAAGATGCATACAGAAACAGGAATGGGGCACCTTCCCAACAGCCACGTATGAAGCACTCTAGCCAACACTGAGAACACACCCCAGGTCAGGCCAGTACCACCAGCAGATTGTACGCAGGGACAGGCACATGGTAGAACGTGCTTGCACATGTAGGCATACAATCATGTATGCCAGGACATGCAGGAACTGTACCCAGAATGCTGGGTTTTCCTTCCTGTACTCCACTTCCTGTCTGCTTCTCTGCACCCATCCTTCCATCCTGTGTATCTCCTCAGTAATTATGAAGCCAGGTCAGGTCTATTCTTTTAAGACTTTATGTACTTTTAAACTATATTAATTAATATATTATATTATTATATTATATCCAGGTTTGCAGTTTCAGACAGCTGTGAGCTACCATGTAGGTGCTGACAACTGAACCTGGTTTTCCAGAAGAGCAGTCAGTGTTCTTAACCATCTTTCCAGACCCAAAAACTTGTCTGTTCTTAATGATTCACTGTTCCTCATTTCCTTTTTCAACAGAGATTCATGCATGCACACATGTGCACACTTACGGAGGATCCCTAGGGAGCAGTCATATTCCCCCAAGAGAGGTCTCACCACTACTTTGGGTTACTGGGAGGCAGAAGGTAGGGACTTTAACAGGATGACCACTCTAACCCAAGAGCGTAGCTCCCTGGTTCCTAGTTTAGAGCCACCAGAAGCTCCAGTCCGTGTGTGCTTGCTGCTGGTTGACAGTTCCAGGGCACACCGTGCTGTTCTGTGCATGTACAGCTTTCCAACCCAGACGTCTTCCAGCTCCAGCTGCCCGCCGTTCTCAGATCTGAATTTCATGAACTCGTTATTACTTCAAGGAGAAGTTCAGATGCTGACAGAAGGTCACCAAATTTTCCTTTCGTTGGTAAGGGTGTTTACAAAACAGAAACCATCCTCCATCCACAACCATTTTCTGGGAAAGATGCTCTGATGCCAACAAAGTAGAAAAGACATAAAACATTAAACACTGTGAACTTTATGCAAATCCCTTTGCATGTCCTTTGCTTCATTTGGTCCTGTGGACACCAAAAGGTCTCAGATCTGCATTCAGAACCACTGAGTCCTTGGCTCCCACCACACTTCTTCCAGGAAGCCTGCCTCAAACTCTCAGGCCCCAACCACATTCTTCCCAGCATGGGTCTCCTTGTCCATGAGACTGAGCTATGCATTGCACACACAGTCACAGCCACTGTTCCCCCTCAAGGGCCTGCCCAGTTAAGCACTGCCAGGTGCTTAACACGGATTATCCCATTTTATCCTCATAAGCCTGAAAGGTGAACGTTTTGCAGATGGGAAACTCTTAAGTGGCTTCCCAAATCCTGTGCCCTTTGCTGGAGACGTAGACAGGGAGTGGTGGAAGGTACTCAGAGACAAGTCTTGCTGATGATCTGGGATACCCTTTGGGCTCTATGACCAGTCTGAGCCTGGGTTTTATTATTTACAGAACAGGAAGGATAATGCACACTTTAGAGTGCTGTCCAGGGGCGGTGTAAGTAAGTCCTTTGAAACAGTGTGTGGTGCAGAGAAGATACCGGAATTGTGAACCAGCTTCTCTCCTGCATGGCCTGTTTCCTCCTCCCATCCCCTGTACCCCTGCAGCTTTCCCTATACCTCATCCTCCTGATTTTCTCCCAGCCCATCCTTCCCAGGTCCTGTGCTCAAAGTGGGAGTGGCCCAGATAATAATCCTTGGTCCTCTTCTCTCTCATCTCATCCAGTCTTACAATATCATCTACATGCTAACTCCAAATCTGAGTCTCCAGTCTGTACCTCTTCCTACACTCCAGACCCATACATTCGCTTGTCTGTTAGACGGCTCCTTGTGTGGCCTTATGGGTCTCCTCTCTCACTTCAATCCATTCCTAAACGATTTTTTTCCTCTTAGTAACCACACACACTGCCTGATTGTTCAAGCCAAAATACCACTTGGTTCTTCTTTCTCTCAGCACCGTCCACTGCCTCTACTACTAAAATATAAGAAAATTCTCTCTTTTTTCCACTTCCACTAATGTGGGATTCCCCTCTGTATGCTGTGAATACCATTAGTTAATAAAGAAGATGCTTTGAGCCTATAGATAGGGCAGAGTAGAGCTAGGCGGGAAAACTAAACTGAATGCTGGGAGAAAGANGAAATGGGTTAATTCTAGATGTAAGAGCTAGCTAGCAATACACTTAAGCTATTGACCAAACAGTATTGTGAATAATATAGTTTCTATGTGATTATTTTGGGTCTGAGTGGCCAGAAATAAACAAACAATCCCCCCCAACACTCCACTACTGGTCCTTGGTCCTGAGGTCCCCACCACCTCTTAACGGATTCATGCCAATGACATCCCAACTGGCCTCTATGCCTACTTCACTCTTTTAAATTATGGCATGGCAAGGAATAAATCTTTCTTCCATCTCTGTGGCTTCCCTAATTCAACGTGAGCTCTGTGTGCCTGTTGTAGGTCTCTCTTTGTGGTTTTATTTATGATGTCACTGTCATTGGTTCAGGGGGACCTAGAAAAAAAAAGAACTTGTAAAACAACTGATAAACTATGAGGGTTATGGAACTCTGTGGTTTGCTATGAAACCACATATCCATTTGCACTCTCAGCTTTGCAGATCTTTGTGTTTTGGTTTTGTGATGGTATCTCACTATGTGGCCCAAGCTGATTTCAAATTCACAGTCTCAAGTGATCCTCCTGCCTCAGCATCCCCAATCACAGGGTCCAAAGATGTGTGTGTGCCTGGTTTTACCTTTGCAGATATTAAGAGTGAGGCACATTCCTGATCTTTGTGGCGCATGTGGGATTTTAGGATCACATAACTGGCAAAGGTGCCGCATGAGAAGATGAAGGGCTAAGTGGGATTTTGCTGTTGGTCTTGTCTTTAAAATGAAACAGTAACTTTTAAAAAGCTATCTTTAGATTGGGTGGTGTGGGACTTTCGGCTTTGTCATTTTCAAAACTACCTAATTCCTTTGAATATTTGCATAATTTTGGAATGAGTTTGTCATTTTAACAACAACAAAAAAAAGGCCTGCTGGGGCATTGGCTGCAGAGTCTACAGCTCATAGACATGATGGACATCTTAGCAGTAGTGTGTCCCCCAGCTCATGAAGGTAGTCTTTGGTGGGTTTGTTTAGGTCTTCTCTAGTTCAACAGAGTTTCTAATTTTCTGTACAGAGATCTTACATGTTTTTACTTAGACTGTTTCAAAGTTCGTAATGTTTCTATGTTATTTTATTTAAGTTTTGAAGTTTCTCTTTTCCAATTGCCTACTGGTAATATAGAAAATACAGTTTATTAAAAAATAAGATTTATTAACTTACTTATGTGTATGAGTGTCTGTCTATGTGTGTAGCCACACATACATGCAGATCCGGGGAAAGGCCAAAAGAGAGTGTCAAATCGCCTGGAGCTGGAGTTACTGGTAGTTGTGAGCTGTCTCGCTAGTGCTGGGAAAGAACGCCAGTCCTCTGAAAGGGCAGTAAACATTCTTAGGAGCTGAGCCATCTCTGCAGCTCCCTACAGTTGATTTTATGTTTCATATTGACTTTCTGTCCTGCAACTATGTTAAATTCCCTCCTTAGCTCTTTAAGTTTTTGAGGATTTCACATGATCTTCTACATAATTACATAAGCTACAAATGAAAACAGTTTCACTTTGTCCTTTCCAATCTTTGTATCTTTGTTTCCTTTTCTTGATATATCACACTGTCAAGGACTTATAATGAAACACCGAATAGAAATAAGGAGAGCAAACACCTTTGCCTTGGTCCTTAAGAAGGGGAAAACATTCATTCTTTCACTAGATAGTGTGAGCTAAAGTATAGACTTTTTTTTTATAGATGTCCTTCACCATGTGGAGGAAGTTCCCTTCTATCTCTGGTTTGCTGAGAACATTTTTGTTTTTTCAGATTATGAGTGGGCACTGAATTTGTCAGTTTAATACTCTCTCAATGCTCTTTTTCTCCATCTATTGAACTGATCTTAGGGTTTTGCCCTTGATTCTGTCAATGTAGTCATTTAATTAATTGGCTTTTTCAATCTTAAACTTTGCATTCCTAGAATAAACCCAGTTAGTAGTCATTCTGGTCTCCCTGGTACCTTGTTCCCTGTGCTTACTGGACTGCTTCCTTCCTATTGCATAGATCTCAGCTCACAGATTTAACTGCCTCCCAGGGATGTCTTCTTGACCAACAAGTCAAAAATACCCTTTTGTCTGTCACTCGTCCATCTAAAATTTTATATCACTTATCACTCTCTGGGATAATCTTTGCTCTTTGTCAACTCATTTATCTCTAGGTATTCTCCACAGCTTTCTAAAATTTTAGGTCTGTGTAAGCAGGGGCCTCATTGGTCTCATTCATTGCTGTCGATCTGGAGCATAGTCCTAAAGGATGGTAAGTGCATATTTACTAAGTTATTGACTTGTTATCCTGGACCCTCTCACCCACACCTTGACCCAATTGTACTCATACTCTTCTCTGATTGGTCCCCCAGAAGTGGTCAGCTTCAGGTTAAAAAGAAAAAAAAAGAGCAGTTCCCAGGGACCATACCAGCTCAGTTTATAGGGATTCTTCTATCTTCTGTCAGGGTGGAACTCCAGTCTGGCTCTCCAGGGCATCACCAGATGCAGCAGAGGCAACTCCAAGGCCTTTAGAAGACAAGAGCAGGTGCATGCAACCTCTGGGAGAGAAGCTATGGTTACTAATTGTAGTTTAGAAGCCCCTCCATCCATGTGTGTCTTTGAGTAAGTCACTCCCCAATCTGTCTCTTATATTGTATAGATCAGTTATGCTTTAATAAAAATCAATCTTGCCTTCTCCCACCTCTCCTCCTCCTTTTCTTTCTCCTCATTTCTCTTTTCCTCTTTCTCTCTTCCTTCTCCTTCCTACTGTTGTCAGAAGTTTCTGTCCTGCTGAGTTCCTGCAGTTGTTAAGTCCCAAAGAAACACACAGAGGTCTACATTAATTATAAACTGATTGGCCTAGTAGCTCAGACTTTTTATTAACTCTTATAACTTATATTAGCCCATAATTCTTGTCTGTGTTAGCCATGTGGCTTGGTACCTTTTTCAGCAAGGTAGTCACATCTTGCTTGCCCTGTGCCTGGCTTCCTCTCTGTCTGGTTGATGACTGCAGACTGAAACTTCCCTCTTCCCAGAATTCTCGTTGCCCTGCCTTTACTTCCTGCCTAGCTACTGGCCAATCAGCGTTTATTTAAAATACAAGCGACAGGGTACAGACCATTGTCCTACTCCTCTTCCTTCTCCTTTCTCTTTTTTCCTTCTCTTCCTCTCCTTCTTCTTCCTCCCCCTCTTTCTCCTACTCATCATCTCATTTTTTGCAGTGCTGGGGATGAAACTCAAGACCTTGCTGACATTAGGCAGGTACTGTTACTAAGAGGCCTTCCCACCTTAACCTTAAACTCACAGACCTTCTGCCTCCACCTCTCCAGTTCTGAGGCTATAGGTGTGCACCACCACATCCAGCTTTACCCCTGCATTTCTATGGATGCAACTTGCCCCAATACTGATAACCTAGCCATAGATGAAAAAACTGGGGCTCAGAGAGGCTCAGTAGTTTAGCCGCCGCTGCACAGTAAAGTAGCTGGAAAAGCTGGAGCTAAGATTTTCCCCTCAATTTATGATCCACCAACAAGGGCATCAATTTCAGAGATTAACAGCTGCAAATGATGGCATCAAACTGGCTGCCCCAGCAGCCCTCCGAAGTGCATCTCCAATTCAGGTTTATCTTCATTAAGCAAGTAATTCATTACGGGCGGTAAGCATTCACATCAGAGTGAGAATATTAAAAAAGTAATTATATTTTTCACAGTGCAGCTTTCTGGGTAAATTGTATGCAAATTGCTGTCTAAATCAGGCTGGCAGATCCCGAGCAAGTCTCTGTATTCTTAGGGGAGCTACTCTTGAGGCTAGCCTAGTCACCCCCAGTTAACCTCTGTGAGTGTCCAGCCCAGCGCCTCTCATTCAGTCAGAGAAGGCTCTGAAGCAGTAGCTGTTATGCTATAATTCTAGAAAGCCACAATTTTCTCACCTTATTGTGGGCTCCTACTTCGAATGGACAGTCTCTGGCATGAGACCTGGCTCCCCTGGGTATGGTGGGCAGGTAGGCCACTTTGGACAATAGAAAGCTTGGCCAGAGAAGAACTGCAGTTATAACAGAGAAGTCTTGGCACCTACAGGCTGAGTGAGGGTGGGGTAGCTACTGGAGTGGAGTGCACCCATCTCACAGTTGACCTCAAGTTCATCACTTCTCCCCTCTGGGCTCTACTGGATGTCTAGCAGCATTAAGTCCTGGGTATTGATCAGCTATCAGGCATACTCAGCCTCATGGAGGGAACAAAAAGAACCCAGCTGAGAACAGAAGCTACCCAGAATTACTCACTGGGCAAGGAGCAGGACCCTAAACCCAACATTATTGATACCCATTGTCAAACGGGTGGCCCTTTAAGGCCTGCAGGAGAAACAGAAAAAGTAGCTCACTTGTTGGAAGCTATTAGCTTTATCCTGGGGTGGGACATGATCCTGGGCTTGGATCTGTTCCCATGTGAACTCCAGTTTCTCGAAGGAGGCCCCTTGGCAGTGGAGTCTCTCTGGATCCCTCCCACAGGAGTTGCTAACTAGGTGGTATGTTAACCTCACCCTTCCTGTTCCCCCAGGGAGCAGAATCTGAAAAGAAACCTGGAACTTTTATGCCTAGAGGCAGAAGCAGCTAGGCCTGGACTAGGGTGTCTTGGTGCCAGATATCAACACACCAGGCCCACCATGGGCCACTAACTGAAAGCAATGTGGGGCCCTTGTGATGGGGGAACCTGTTACAGAGTCCCAGGGCCAAACTTACCCAGAGATCGGTTTAAACAGGACCGTAAATGTAAATGTACCACAGTGGAACAAGGAGGACCACGACTATTCCTGCCGCCAAAGTCACTAGCAACCCAACGATGCACACGTCAGAGCAGCACACACAGCTATACCCATGGTACATGCAAATTGGGCCAGGTATGTCCATCTAGGACTACATTAGTCATAGCTGGTCACAAGGGAGCCCTGGGTGGTGACTGCCCCAAGGAAAACTCCACAGTCACACTTGTCCTTGGTTGCACCTGGACACTGGCTCTGCTTGGGGGAACAGAGGCTTCTCCTTGCCCCAGCTCTTGTTACACAATCTCAGCTCTGTGAGCTCTGATGAGACTCCTGAAAGCCTGACCAGCACCTCAAGATAATGGGTGCCCAGCCCCTCACATGAGCACCTGCTTCTGTGTGTGGCCAGGAGCTCATCACTGATGCACCTGTACCTCTGAGGCGCTTCTAATTCTTCTGGTCCTACTCAGGCACTGTGTTGGAACACACAGTCATGCACAGGACTCTAGAGAAGCCCAGGCACAATGCCTACCTTCTCCTGCCCTGATACCACTGAAAAATGGCCCAGGCCATGAGCTGCAGCAGGCCCGGGCTGTCTGCCTTCTATATCCTTTGTTGAGGCTGGGGCTACATGGTTTCGGGCTAGGAATATATTGCAGTACTTTCTCCAGTCTGTAAAATCCCCCCCAGGCTTTCAGAGCCTCTTCTGGCTGGCTCTCCCGAAACTTACCTTTCAAGAGGAATCTCAAGGCTCTGGAAGCCTTTCATCACTGTGTCTAGCAGCGCCTTGATCCAGGAGTTCAGAGCCTAGAGATGTAATCCTAGCAAGGGCCCATCTACTCTCTATGGGCTTCGGTTTCCCCTTACAGTGCAGTAAGCAGAATGGAATAAGAATCACTTTGGATAGAGCTTCAGAGACACTCCAGCTCAGTCTTTCTTTCTTTCTTTCTTTCTTTCTTTCTTTCTTTCTTTCTTTCTT